>JAQFXZ010002022.1:0-10410 GCA_034694025.1 Ceratophysella scotica | reverse complement strand
AGTATGGAAGGAGTTAGTGGGAAGATTGGAAACCGGCGCGTACGTCATTCAAGAGTTCATTTCACAGACTTTGACTCGAGTCTATGATCAATCGAAGAGTCCAACTCTGGCGAAAATGTACACAGTTAAATCCCTTTTTTTAGTTGCAGGAAAGGCTTGTGGAATCGATTGCAAAAGTTCACCGCATGTTGTTTCCAGTGTGAGTACGTCTGGGAGCTGGAGAGCAGCATATGTTGTGGAATAAATCAGAGAATCTTATCATCCCTACTTTGGGATCACATGATATTTGCATTTCTTTTTGCTGTTGATTCTTATGTATGAGTATGATTTTTGAACCTATGACCTGCAGAGGGTAAGGCCTATAGTCAAATAATTAATGGTCTTAAATTCTTTAATTAAGTTAATTATGTTTCTGCTTTGGAAATGAACACGCTATCTGCGAAGCTAAGCCTTCTGTTGGCAGTGCAACATCAACAATATATTATCTTTTAAACTTCTAAATTATTACATCGTAGTGTGTATGTTAGGACCAGAGCCTGAAAATAACCAACGGTCGTTTTGAAGAAACGACCATAGCCCGAAATAATATATTCATAATTAATTTCTATCAAGGTCGGGCTTGTCAATCAACTCTAATGGACGTGTTCGGGCTAAATAGCTTAGCAGAACATATTTAACGCAGAATCGTTTGTTTAGGTTTGACGAGTTTTGTAGCCAAGAGACTTCCTACAATTTCATGAAAGAAAATACACTTGAGCATTTAAATTAGCAAACCTAACCAATCCAAAATATGTCAATAATTTGTATTTAGGCCATCTTAAGGTTTAGAAAAGGTTTGGGAAAGGAAGGTTTAACACGATTTTGCAATATTCCAAAATTTTGAATAGCGTTTTGGGGCATTAGTCGTTTTCGGGGTCTGATCCTAACATGTGCACTACTATACTAAATGTAAAACTCATAGAGTACAGCCTGTTCCATAAATCGGCTCCCTCGAAATCTCGTATATGCTGCAGTCACTAAATAATAAATGAATTTTTGGATAAACTGGTTAATTTTAAATTGATTTGGAGCAATAACATCGTTTCCTAAATATCAGTGCAAATCTGACGTCTTGTCCTGTCTAATACATCCATGGTGTAATGATTGTGATATGCCGGAGACCCGACAACAGTCGTCGAAAGTAGGTAACTTATTTGTGGGATGACGATAACATATTCGGTAATCTTTAATTCGGCAGACCGTAAACAAGGGGGAGCCGATTTATGGAACAGGCTGTATAATACATAGTACCGCACAAGCAAATGAACAAATTGTAATTAGTTATAATAAATAATAATAAATGTAGCTCTCAGCTGTGTCTAGAAAAAAGTGCAATTCAGTTCCAGAACAACTAGCTTGCAAGCGTAAACTTTTTGAAAATAGTTACATAATCAATGAATTTAATTCGTTGAATCATAATTAGCATAAAAGTTGAATCGGGGATTTTTAAAGTTTTATTTAGCTGAAATAAATAATTGTAATGTAGAGGAATGTCTAAAGTTTCGTCATGGTGCCATTTGTGACGGTGGCTGTGTTGCGAGAAATTATTAAAAACGCTTGAAAAACGAAGCTAATAATATTTTGATATGCACGATTTTAATTTTGGATATTACACAACGGTTGAATCACGTGATGTAATCTCTCATCCGATTTCCCTCGAAACTTGCATCCAAACCCTCAACACCCTGATTTTCATAAAACTGTTCGAAAAACGTTTTCATTTAAACCTAAAATCATGTCAGCTGATTCGATGTCACGTAGGTGGTCTCTATCACATGGAAAGTCAGGCCAAATTGACAATGATCAACAATATGATCAATGCTTTGTTATTTCTTCTAGTAAATACTTGAGCTGAACGAACAAACGGTCGATATGAATGTTTTTCAGATTGAGAAAACTTCACTAACTATTTGGCCGTTCAAAATCCGAGAATGAATATTGATGCCGTTTACAATAAATATTTTGAAATATTCTAAAATCCAAGCAAGGAATTCACCCTAGTGTGGGGTGTATACTTTAGTTATATATAAATTGTACACCATATATGGAAAATTTGGAGGTCTTTGGGGTTAAAGCGTCAGAAGCATGGACAAGTACATTCACCTCACTCACTAAGAAGATAATATAGATTTACACGATATATTCTAGAATTATTAATACCATTATATAATTATTAAAAAAAGAAATAGCTCCGGAAACATATTTGAGTTCGCATGAATTTCATGACAAAATTTCATTATTTATTAAACATGAACCTAACCTAACCTAACAATAAATAAATGGAAAGCGATCCAACCCACCAGTGGGATTTATATATCACCTGAAACTCTGTGTTTTTGCTGCTATCACATCTTGCTCACTTCCCTTCTATTAGAAACTAGAAAGGAAAACTATTCCAGAAGGAATAACCAGAGCTAGACCAAAAGCTAGGTAGTCAGGGTTGTGAGCAAATAAGTATCACATACCTACACGCCAAATACATATGCTTGATTGTAGTTTAATAATTAAAATTGACAAGTCAATAAAGATTAGTGTCTCCACATTGATTAAAAACTTGAGTCGACGTCGACGTAAAAGACTTGCTCACAGGAAGGGCATTCAAAGGCCTCCAACTCAAATTGTGTCTGAATCTAAAATAGCCAAAACATGTAACATCAGCGTTGTCGTCCAAGGCCAACTCCACCAAGCTCCGGAGTGTCCGAATGATGAACTCCAATGTGATCTCTGTCCTTTTAAATCAAATGAGATGACAAAGTTTAGGAAACATTTTCATGATGATCACAGTGGTAAAAAAAACGTTTAAGTGCTCGTTTTGCACAATGCGATTCAAACACAACTCTGTCCATTTTCGTTCACATGAGAAGGGACATACGAGAACGAGAAATCGAGTGTACCACAAGAGTGTACCACAAATGTATGCAATGTTCCGTTGAATTTTCAAAGGATGGATTGAGATCCCATATGAAACGCAAACATTCCGCTCAAACTTAACCTCGACCTCGACCCAAACCCTTTGAATGTGAATGAAAGGATCTCACAGGAATCCAAAAATGTCTCCAAAAGTGCTCTGACAGAGCACGGCAATCCGTGTACTAAAAACCGCAATCTGTTTACACAAAACGCCCCATTCAAGAATCTGCAAGAATGCGTTTAAAACACATAAATATGTGCCTTAAACACAAAATACGCTAAAAGAAAAAAAGGACTAAAACAGCAAAAATGCGTTCAACATCTTAATTTGCGCTAAATAGGCAACAAAAATGTGCTAAAGTAGAAAATTCTCAACATTTTTTTAATGTGCTAGTATGTCAAAAATGCCATTGAATTGTTTTCAAAATCGTGAACAAGTTTATTAAATTTCCCAAAATCATTTTGCACTGTTTAATTTTTTAAAGGGGCTCAAGAAAATCTTATGATTTGTTTGACCGTTAAAAATTCCGCCATTTTGAAAGGTGAAAATATTCGGACCAGTCGGATTTGGCTGAAACTTAATTTTGGTGTTTTGCAATTGTAATTGATGAGCAAGCGTTATACCAACAATCGTTTTATATACGATTTTGTAAATTATGTTATATACTACGCGTATTATTTATTTTATGTTATTCATTTTCACTAAAAATAATAGTTTTTTGATCCCTCGGGATGTCCCGACGGGACGGGACACGGGACTGGACGGGATCGAAAATTTCCATCCCGGACCGGTTCGGGACAGTCTTTTATCCCGTCCCGATTTTTCGGGACGGGACGGGATGACCAGAATCTCGTACCGTCCTGTCCCGTGTCCAGCACTACACATAAGTTGATTTCAAAATCACGATTTAAGATCAAACGTATTTTTTGTTTAATGGTAGGCTGGTAAGCCAAGCTTTCTTTTAAGCGATGAAAGAGCCTGCGACTTACAAAAAACCCGCAGAGGGGTCTTAAATATCCAACTCAAACGGACTTTCGAAAGAAGCTTTGCAAGCCGTTGTTAAATAAAGCAAATGGAGTTGAATGGAAGTTATTTGAGCTGCATGTATAAAATATTATTCCAGCGTTTTAGAGATTGGTTTGGTCTCATAATAGGATTGTTTCAGTTCCCGATAGTGAACATCGATATCAACACGGCTGGATTAGATTAAAACATACCCAAAATATTAATTATCACTAACAGATACATATGTCAGGCAATTGGCTCGCGCGTCAGGCATCAAATGTATCATTTGAAATATTTTATATCTACGTATTTGTGTCATAGGGCTTATATCTTATACGAGAACTCAAGTGGATCAGTAGTTGTTCGTAATTACACTCACAAACTTTATAGCTGAGAATTTAGTGTTAAACTTCCAAACTTAAACTGGGTGATGCAATTCAGGTGCAGTGAGACTTGCCTCTCACGACTCAACACCTCCAGTTGTGGTCGTTTAGATCTCTGGTTGTACTGTCCAGTTGAAGTCGTTTAATTTCCGGTTTCAAATACGCACTGACTCACTTGGACCACTCGTGCAAGATGAGTGAGCATGGTAGCCTTACTCCAAATTCAGCATCATCACATCTGGACTTGAACGGGTAGTTATTTATATGATCCATTGTGTCGTAGCGCGATTATTGGTCGAACCCAAGTAAGCGGACTTGGTGTATATTTTAAGTTCTATATTCGATAGGGCTAGATTAGTTCACCGATGGGAACATGCATAGATGTGCAAGATCACTGATCTTAAGATCGTGATCTTCGGCTGTAAAACTTTGTTGATCTTGAAATAATATTCGGAATTTAGACGACACAATGATCTAATTTATGATCTTTCGCGATAAAAGCGTTAAAGATTGCGATTTCGAAGATCACATGATCTTTAGATCGCGATCTTCGGCTGTAAAATGATCTTGATCTTGGGATCTTGATCTTGAAAATTTTAAGATTTTGCTTCATCTTTATCTTGTGATCTTCTGTGCTTAAATTTTTTTAAAGATCAGTGATCTTTATCTTGTGATCCTCTGTGCTTAATTTTTTTTTAAAGATCAGTGATCTTTAAGATCATTTTCTGATGATCTTGCCCATTTATGGGAACATGTGTGTGCCGTCCTACCCTCCGCCCTCATTCAGGGCCAGCCAAGTTGTGAGCCAGTAATTAACTGGCTCACAACTCTGCCTTTCTGCTTTCAAGCTTAGATACAGCAGTAAAGATACTTTACATTTGAGTAAACGTATCTTAAGATACAATGTGAATCTGCACGATATTTGTACTCTGCTCAGCCTTGCTGATAATTAATCGCATTTGTTCTCTGTGCAATTGTGCAGCAAATTGTGCAAAAAAATGTGTCATTTTAAGTAAAAAAAAATATAAATTTGTATTCATATTTGATGGTAATGCTTTCTTCACATTTTGATCCCGGAATATGGGAGCAGGTTGAATGAAAATCCAAATTTTCAGAGAGAAATAATTCCAGATTTGGAATGTCCCGTGTGTCTTGAAATTGCTTTACCACCCATCATCCTGTGCAAGAGTGGACATTTGGTCTGCAGTGTTTGTAGAAAGGATTTAACACAATGCGCCATGTGTCAAGCTGAATATACAGAAGCCAGGAATTACGCAATCGAAAGCATAGTTTCAAAAATTGATGCCAAATGCCGATACTCATCTTGTAAAGAAGTTCACAGGGTTGGAAATCTGCTTGACCATTTGAAAATTTGTTACTACCGGTATACTCAATATTTTGCTTTGTAAAGCTTTGAACAACTTTTTAGCATCAATTCCAATGTCCAGAATATGTTCCAACTATTTCAGACCTGTAACATGTAATGAAGGACCTTGTCTTAACAAGCTCGTGGATTTCGATCACTTTCTGAAACATTTAGAGGAAGATCATCAAGCAATATTTCTGGATTCATCTCAACCTTTAAGAATGGAATTTCCAGTAATTTTAAAGGCGACTATAAACGGTAAATGGAATATATGCATTACTCCAGTTGGAGTTTTTTGATAATTTACTTCTGTTCCGCAGATGGCAATTGCTTCTATCCGCACAGCTGGCAAAAGGAGATTTATGAGTATGAAAATGCAACGTTTATACTTAATAAAATTGCGGTATATTCCACTGTATACTTCTGGATATCCACAATGTTGAACAATATTCAATCCAATGAATATGTTGGGGATCTTTACATTGGGCAAAAGAGTGAGACAGGAGAAGTAAGTGATCCGATGACCAAAATATCTCAATTTTATTTATCCGCAATTCTCAGTTCGTACACCGGTTAGTTCGTACCTGTTGAAGTTTTTGTGACCCCAGAGATGTCAAACGAAAATTCTTCTCACCTCACCTGAATCTCAAATCCGAATCCCTGGATTCTCACCTCACCTCATCTCAAATCCCAATCCCTTTAATTCCCACCTCACCTCATCAAATCCCAATCTCTTTGGTTCTCATCTCACCTCATCTCAAAAGTTTAAAAATTTCCCGCGATTCTCAACTCACCTCTTCTCAATTTTACAATTATAAAATCTCAGTTGCCTTATCTCATCCCTTTCAGATGCTATTTTCTCATTTTTGTATGCTTTTGCCCTCTCTGGGACTAAATTCTCAACTCACTTGAAACTCCTGCGATTCTCAAACACCTCACTCCAAAATTTTGAAAATATTTCTTAATTCTCGCCTCATCTTATCACATCTCGAATCCAAATCCCTAGACTCTCACCTCACCTCATCTAAAATCCAACTCCCTAAATTATCATCTCATGTCATCTCAAATTTTTAAAATTAAGTCAAATTCTCAGGTCAAACTCATTTTTATTTTCAAATTCTCAAAATTTGAGATGAGATTCACATCTCTAGTGAGCGGTAGCTAAGTGTTAGCTTTGGTAGGAACATGTGCATTTAAGAAGGTGCACCATGAATCATCAATGTATGCCAGAAGAATTTAGCTCCAAACTTCCTACAGATGGAGATATATGACAGACGTAATACAAATCAGACGTAAACCGTTTCCTCATTATCAAAAATATCAATCTATTAAAAATTTGCAGTTTGCGAGATTTTACATGTTTACTTGCATATTTGCATGTTTAATCGTATCTTAATTTCTAAAACCTGACTTTTTTTGCATTTCTGTTAAACTAAACGAATGAATGAAAATATGGTTGTATTGTGGACGTGGAGAGATTTGCTATGGTACGTTTACTCCATATTTTAATTTTTCGGTCTCGCGTATTACATTACAGTTGGATTTATCGAAGAGACATATCAAATGGAGAGTTGGAGTCCTATCCGTTCATTATACCTTCCCCGAAGTCAAGGAGTCTGTGGATTGCATCGCATATCCCGGGAGGCGCTTGATTTCAATGGCTGGAGGAGATCCCGACGACTATAATCCTGTTGCCATATGTACAGAATTGAAATTAAGCAGAGCGTAACTGGATTTTGTCTACAGTTTAGAGTAAATGTTACTGCTGCTGTTCAATCATATATTCTACTATGCCTGTAAACTGAAAATAAATATCCGCCGTACAAGATCTAACATGTTTTAATCTGAGGGTACAGCGGATTTGAGTGATCAGCATTTTTAAGTGCAAAAATAATTGCGCATTATCATCCCAGTCTTCGAATCTGAAGTATTTGATTACGACTCTATTTTCATTCTGGCTGTTTGTGGCTTATGGCTAATCTCGAATTGCATAAAATAAGCGTAATGAATCGAGCCTGAACAAACCAAGAGCCCTGTAAATTCTGAATTCAAAGTTTATGGTTATTTCTACATTTGGATACAGTGAGCAATGCGCGAAGTCAACAAATGTTAAAACAAAATGACAAGAAAGCAATCACTTAATGTAGGATTGGTCGATTGTTGGATTTAGACGCAACAAAATTCAGAGTTCTGATTCTGACATGAATCACGTTTATATAAAACGCGAATATATTGTATGCTATGCATCGATTCATATACGCTACAACAGGCGGTGAGCTCCATGCATGCGTTCGTAATTAAATCAAAGAATGCCTGCAAAAATTAGTGCATTTTTGGTAAAATAAAGGTTAAAATGATTTGTCTAAATCAAAGAACTGGAACGCAAATCCTAGAATAATCAACAAATTCCGATATTTTGTACATATTTAATTTATTTACAAGGATCTTGCACATGATTAAAAACTACAGGCACATTATACATATCACTTTTAGTTTATTACTTCAAAAATTCGTAAATGATTACAATAACATCATGACAAAAGACACAACATATTCTAAAATAAAAATTAAGAACGAATCAATATTACTAAAAAGTTAACAGATATACCTTACCCGTAGCTTAGCCTTGATATTGGAGATATTCTTGACTATTTTGGCATTTGAAAATTGAATTAGATATTAAATACATTTTGAAACAAAAAATATCTTATGTAACACATGATTCTAAAAAAATAATGGAGTACTCAACATAAATGCTGGTACACTTATCTCTAATATTATTAATAATAGCATAACATAACAATAACAAGCTTAAAACTGCTTGACATAGTTTAAAACAAACTGTATAAGTACTTATTAAACGATCAATTAATTGGCCACATCCTATTTATCGATATAGTTTTAGATACATGCCAGCAGACATACTGTAAGCTTATTATTTTTATCAATAGTATAACTATCCAGAAGAACTATGAACTTTTACTTCATCAAATAGCAATTTAATAAATTTTATTCTACTAACATTCGAGTACAAATGTGTCCACACTTTTTAGGACTGACTGACAACTTCCGGAATGGACACTTCAACAAGTAATGATAATGAGTCTGTCATTTAAAATTTGAACCGTCAAATTTTGCTACTTGTTTGTGCTAGTGTTAGTAAATATGCCTAAGTTTACAACTGAACTGACCCCGAATAATTAGCATTTTTAACTTTTCTTGCTAAATCATCCTTTTACTAAAACTTTATTTTGCTTTTTTGGACCTCCATTTTAGCCTCTTACTTTGACTATAAAGTATAATACAAAAACCTACGTAGTTTGGTTCAAGAGCTCATTTATTCTAACCTGAACCAGATAAAAATCCTCTGTTAATTCTGTTAGGAGTTCACAACAAAAGTGGTGGCGTCATCGCAGCACGTTTCATGTTTCATGTAAGGTCGGGAAAATCGGATTTCTTAATTCATAAAAATCGATTTGTTTATATTTAAATCGACTTTTTCGATTTTGTTTAATTGTTTGGCTTAAAAGGCTTTTAATCACATTTTTAAGTACTTTTATAGATCATATATTTATTTAGATATATATATTTAGATGTAAATGTAAACTAGCCATGGAAATTTCCATTTACAATAACGACTTGAAATTGCATTTTTTTCAAAAAACTGCTTGGGATCATATAGAATAATAGAATCCATTTCAATCGAAGCCCACAAACTTTTTTAATTCGAATGTTTTTTAAATCAAATATTAAATTGGGCCAACTTTGAGTTTCTATTTGCAACAGTTAGCCGTTCAGTAAATATTAATTATTAATTATTAATTAAAATAATTTTCAATTAGGTCCATAAATCAAGCATATATCAAGCATAATAGCAGCAGTCTTCGCCCAAGCATTCAACCCTAGGCGACTTTAGTCCGAGCCCAGCCCAAGCCTTCAACTTAAGTCAAGTCCAAACCTTAAGCCCAGCCTTCATCCCATACTTCAAACCATCCTTCGACGTCAGCAGCATGAGTTGTATTGGGTCAAGCAGCATTAATACTTTAAGAATTTTAGTGATACTAGGTTGGTTCTGCAATGGATTCCTAAGGAGTCTAAGAACCTGAGAGCATTAAGAGCAGTGAATAGGAAATCTGCAAAAGTGAGGGCAAGGAAAGCAGTTCGATGGGCTTCTAGATATTGGGTAGTTATCTGCTTCAGCAGTACGGCTATGAGAAATATCAATCTGGAAATCCCATTGCCCTTCAAGGGGTATTCATATAGTAGATACTATCCAGATTAACTCACCGCGGATTTCTAATATTAACCCGTGAGCCTAATTATAGACGGGGAACCTATTAATAACCTGACCCGGATTTCTAATAATATCCGTTGAAGCTAATAATAGTGCGGTAACCTAATAATAGCCCGATTACCCAATTATAAATCAGTGAAAGATTCAAAAAAGCATGGGAAAATCCTGAAATTCTAAAAAAGAACAGGAAAATTCCCGTCATTTGAAATGTACAAAAATAGACAAAAACGCCATATAAAATCGAGTGTTTCGAGTTGAAAAATTATCAGTCGAGTTCGAGTTGCCTTGATGGAAGAGTCTCAAGAAAAGTGTCATAACGCCAACGTTGAAAGTCTAAACAACAAATCTTACGCCTTGAAGCTCAAGTATACCGTCTCCAGGTGTGTTCCAGTTTGGAAAACTGCGTCAACTT
>JAQFXZ010002021.1:0-10412 GCA_034694025.1 Ceratophysella scotica | reverse complement strand
GGACCTAGATTCTAAACAATTCTTAATTTTAAGACATTCTACGATTTTTTATCTTAGCAAATGGCTGAATGAAACGGCAACTCAGAATATGGGATATTGTGCGTTCCTATTCAGTCCTTAAAGAGTATCTGCGTGTACTTCGCGGTTTGTTTCGTGTACTGTACGTGGTTGTTTTGTTACTGGTACGGTATTGGTACTTCATTTCATTTCACAATAACAATAGCGATAGACAATATGCCAAGCAAATGGAACCTGTAACTGTAAACCATAATTCAGCTCTTGTGAGCTTATAATTTTTGTATCATTTTTTTGGTAATTTCAATTTCAACAAAAAGAAACCGTATCAGCGTACCACCCGCTCTGCAACCGGTAGATACTGTACGTAATACTGTGTATGTAGTATAGTATAATAGTTTTGGTTGCGCCTTTTTGGTTGATTGCTTTTGGAATTATATATTTCATATTTACAGATTGTCTCTCGAACCCGTCGTGCTTATCATCGTCGTTGCTTGCTGCAGCAGACTGACAACGGCAACTGGGACCGCTGCGTGAACGGGAACAAGAATCAACCCCCAAAATAGGACATAGGATGGAAAGGAAATACATGTCCAAAGCAAAGTAAGAATTGAAATCAAATAAAGAAACAACCACTCATAATGTAGAAGTTAGTTGTATTGACCCAGCAATGTCAAATGTATACCCTAGAGCTAGGATGCCCAAAATATACTTGAGTTTGACTCCAATATTGCTCGCTATGATGAATGATGACCGAACGGTACCATATTTTGTTCTTCGAGACCCAAACACCAGATGACAACCCAAACAGATGGGACGAAATCTGGTATTAGTATTGATTTCTGATCGCTATTTTTTTAAAGTTCGTCTCATCTAGCGCATCACAAAAATTATCCTTTTTTTCTCGGGAGCGGTTAGTTGGCCAAAAGTTCTGCTCTGTCACAGTTTGTGATATTCGATTAGTGAACGGTGCGAGAACAAAATAAAAGGAAACTAGCAAATGTATTGAACATCCGTCTAAAACGAAGGAAACATAAGTGAAAAGGCTCAATTGTGATTGTGAGTCTTCTCTGTGGTCCAAATCCTAATCCTCAATGGAATCTGTGCAGTAAGGACCCGGGGCGCGTAATTTCATTTCCTGATCGATTCAGGTAAATTCAAATATACCATGTGACTTACGACCTGAACTAAGCACTCTACGAAAAAGTTGTTCAAACAAAAGTTGCTTATCTCGACAAGTACTACAACTTTTGTTTTGGTCATTTTCTTCTAAATGTCAAAGGTCAACAAGTTCATATGAGAAAAACATGCTTAGCATTAGGACATTTTGACCTTTGACACTTAGAAGAAAATGACCGAAACAAAAGTTGTAGTACTACTCGTCGAGATAAGCAACTTTTGTTTCAACAACTTTTTCGTAGAGTGCTTAGTTCAGGTCGTAGGTCACAGGAGATATTTGAATTTACCTGAATCGATCAGGAAATGAAATTACGCATCCGGGTGGCTTGACTTGAATCCGACAAGCGCTCATAGCAAGCCAATGCATTAGCATGGGCGGACCTTGCTCTCGTATTCCCTTTGCAGTTTCTAAACGACTCAATGAATTAGGATGATTCTTTTTGCATTTTGAAGCTGCTGAAATTTCCCATTAATCACTTAGGGTATGCTGGCGCTAAGTTATAGCGCGGCGCATATAGCGCGTTCATAGAAATGCATCAAATTTCTCCGTCCTCCCATATGTTTTGTGTGTAGAGAAGCAATGGGTCTAGCATGAGAGAATGAGTTGCTTGAATGAATTCTTTCGCGCGCTCTACTTCCGCCGCGCGGCCCCTTAGCGCCAGCATATTCTAAGTGATCAATGGGAAATTTCTTCATCTTCAAAATGCAAAAAGAATCGTCCTAATTCATTGAGTCGTTTAGAAATGGCAAAGGACATACGAGAGCAAGGTCCGCCTATGCTAATGCAACGGGTTGCCATGAGCGCTTGTCGGATTCAAGTCAAGCATCCGGGTGGATCGCATACTACATCGGTACTTAAATTGCTAATAGCTTCCGCCTAATGTTTAATCCAAAACTCCGAAAATTGAATACCGTCACTGCGTCCTTGGATAGTAGCATGCACGGAATGGCGTCTTCGGGCTTCGCCTGATAACACTGATCCGCAGGTTTACATTTCCCTTGACAGATTCCACAGGGGACATGTGTAGTAAAGTCTCCAATCGGGTTTCCATCCTGATCATGCACAATGAGAAATGCGTAAGAAATTCCATTGGGGACTGGTGCTGCTGTGGCTTGAGCAGGAGTAGTAGCTCCGGGGACATTCGTTTGACGTGGACCTCTTCCAAATGCCTGAATTACCCCAGACTTGTACCTGTAACATGCAGGGATGCTTTGGTTACGGCCGGACCCATGGGAAACATGTACACTGAAGCATATATCGAGTGAGTACCCAATCTGGAAGTGGAGGTAATTGTGAAGTCGACGCCCGTTGAATGAGATCTCCGTGACCTTGACATCAAAAGGATTCTCCATGAACTGTTCAAATGCACTTTCCCCAGTGAACGCTTGCAGGTTCTTTGCGCAAGTGGTTGCTGGAAGTGCATAGGGCGGGGTCATAAGGGTTGCCGGCCAAGCGTCGAAATCTCCACACTGGTAGTACATCCGATAGTCTGGGATAGACCCCCTGGAGCCCGTAGCAGGTACTACTGAGGGTAAATGGATTTGTTTCCTTCCTGTCGTGACTGTAAAGGTAAAGAGTTTGTAGACTGGAGAGTAGAGCTTATCCAGGGAGCAAAGATCATTAACGGAATAGAGGTTGAATTGATAGCCCTGGACTTTTTCATCTGTCGGCCCAGACCGTGCTTGAATAACACGTTGTTCAAGGACTGTGCGGGCTTCTTTTTGACGTTTATTGAATTCGATGTCATCCTGATTGTCTTGGATCCAGGGCCAAGGCTTAACCTGTAATAATTTGGAATACTTGAATCCAGAATGAACTATCCTACAAGCAGTGAAGATCACATCGTATACAAAGCCACAGCAAAAGATACCTTGCCTGTCTCTCCTTCTTCTACCTCCCAGAAGGGTGGGAAGAACGTGGTGACGATGGATTTGAACTGGGGGTAATAACGCATTTTGGCCAATTTTTCATCGTACACGACTTGACGAAAGTGGTTTCCGATGATACAGAAGGTGGAAAGATCCATGTTGTCACAGTACTTGGCCAGTGGATTCCTGCCCATCACCTCAACCAATCCGTTCAGCAGAAAAAGACCCGCAAATCCAACCAAGTACCAGCGCATATCCCACTGCATCGGCCTGTATGAGCAGAATAGCACGACGTCAGATGTTGCCAACAAATAATGTTCCACCATTGGAAGCCATACCGCAAAACCTCAATGCACAATTATGCCCCTTCAAACTCGACCCCGAGGGACCCCTCGAAATGTTTTGGGAGTACGAATCGGAAGGACGGACTCATAAACTTTCGGTTTTCTTGGGGTCAGGATCTAAATCGGGAGGTAAATTAAGAATTTTGGGGTCCCCAACCTCCAGAAGCTTCTAAGCACCCAAAAATTCCCGATCCACCGAATTCAAAGGTAATTCTGGGGTCTCTCGAATCATCCACGACCCCAAGAAGCCCGATTCATCACATTCAATTGGAGTTCCCAGCCAGAAGCCTTGAAGACCCAAGAATCTCGGATCACCGTGAATTCAAGCAGAAGGGGTTTCGAGACCCTCAAAATCCCGCTTCACCGAATTCAAAATAGGTAGTATAAAGGGATAACTGATTTGATTTGCTTTGTTAACTTTAACTAACTGTCATCTGCCATTGACCAGAAGCGTTCCACGATTTATTAAATGCGATGATTATACTTCTATTTTCATCCTGCAACGCGAACCAGAATTGTTTCTCCTTGCTGCTTCGTAAAATCAAAGTAAGCATGGTGTTTTTTTATGATCTGGCAAGAGTTGGCTCAAACGTCAAACTTCAGTAAAGAATCAACGATAATCCTTCTGGACTGGATTCCTAGAATTTAGTGTAATAGGTCAAACCCAAAAAATACAATAAAATTAATCGATCATTTACAACCAAATCCGCCGGTTAAAAAAAGACTCGATTCTATTCCATTAGGTATTATAAATTATTATAATATTATCGCGTGAACTTTCTTCGGCTTCCACCGTTAAACCGTTTGGTTCCTTTTCCCTAAAAAGGTACCCCTCGCCTGGAGTAACTTGCGAGGCTTTGGGTGGGGTATATGGATTATGTTGGTAGCGAACGAAGAGATATTAAATAATTAAAGTCAAACTTGATATTGTTATTAATTTGTTCTAGTACAAAGTATTTACAAACGTTGTGCGTGACAGTATGCGCCACAACGACAACGTCGACGCAGGACTAGCCCTTAGGAACCAACAGCGACAAGCGGCAGCGGCACTATTCGTCCCACTCTGACGAACAAACACCTTTGTATTTTAACTTTGTGCTGTTTGTCAACTTCCGACTTCGTGATTCTCAGTTTGGAACCTCTGGACCGACTCCACAACCACGCGCTCCGTTCCGTCATCCGTACCTTTACAATCTCAAATCGTTGATGAGGACAGTCAAAGCTGGAAACAAAGTACCGATTCGAATTTGTCGCCTAATTTTTATCCGACTGAAATCTGTAAAGATTGATAAGCTGTTACTATGTACAACTGTCAGATCAGAATCACAGGGACACGGACGAACAGGTGACAGGTGAAGCAGGTATTGGAGCAGAAGCAAGGGGTGCAATGCAGGTGGTGCAGGTGATGAGCAAAAGACGAGAGGACAGAAGCGAAGCGGAGTGTGAAAACGTTGCGCTGTGCTTTGTTCGTGCTTGCCACTGCCACTTGTTCTCCTTGTTCTGGAGTTGAGTTCTGAATTTCTGAATCCTGAAGAGTTATTATGATGATTTTTGTTTGAAGCGTACGAATTTGGCGCCGCACGAGAGAGTTGTGCCAATTTTGCTTTCTTCGGACGAACGACGACGACGCGACCATAATAATGTCGCCTTCTTATCTAATTAATTATGTTTACGAGGTTTCTGGATCTGGATAACTTTTCAGAAGAGTTCATTCACGGTTCGGTTTTATATACCTTATGTAGACAGCAATGAAATGTGATTAATCTCGGATCTCGGATGCAAAAACTAAGAGAAAAAACTAGGAACTTTCAATCACCGGCTGAACAACTTTGCTTTGTTTTCTCATCAATTATGTTTAATTCGTACCGCAACCGCAAGCCCAAGTTTTGCTCTTCCAAATCCGATTCCAAATTTCAATCCGACTGTCATTTTGCACTTTCTAAACGTGAAATATAAAAGGTATATAGCTGACGGTATCCTTTCCTAGGTACCTACCTAAAACCAAGATGACTTATGAAACTGTCAATTCTGAGTTCTGTTCTGACTAGGGTACGTACACCCACCAGCTCAGGTAAAAATACGTGTTAGCATATTTTGTCCACTCCATACGATACTTGATCTGATGTGAAAATGTTTGGTCGTTCCAGAGATCATATAATACTCGGATCTCGGATCTGACTAGGGTTGGAAAATTACCAGTAGGTAACATTGATTTTCGTTACTGTTACCGGTTACATTACCGGTAACGTTCACTCTAAATGGGGAAAGTTAGTGGTTTGAAAATTGAATTTGAAACAATGTAATTAAATATTAAATTAATAGTAAAATAAGTAGAAATAAGTTCAATTCTGGTACTAAATTAACAAATCAATTCATGCACAGAAGTCAACACAATGCGACAAAAAATTAGCAATACCGCAAACCGCAAATTCTGTACTTATCGTTTCCACTCGGAGCACTTTCAATAAACCTTATTTAATATTGTAAATAATTTAATAACCTAAATTAATTTGTGTAGTTTAAAAAATCTACGGAAATAAGCCGACGGTAAGATCACTTAGCATCAGATTTGAAGATTCTCATCTTAAAATATTTCTCTCACATCCACATCAAGAGGGAGAAGTTTGTAATTTTTATTTAAATGCAAATTTAGCAGGTAACAGGGAATAAGAAGCATGATCGCAAATCGAAACATGATTTGGCTCTTGGTTTGGACCAAACTTGGCTACTTGGATTTTTAATAAATATGATTTCACAAAGTTTACGCAAAAGGAACCGATATGTTCTTTTTAGTAGCATTACGCAAAAAAATTGTTGAATTCTTTGAAAAGCCAATTTTATTACAAAAACTTTCAAGTTTCAATTTTCACCATTTTAAAAATTACCGGTAACATTCAATATTACCGTTACCAATACCGGATTTCCAACCCTGCAGAGGATCGCCAATAAGGAGTGGGTACCCGATGCGATCTTAGTGTTCCTTCAAAAGATTGGTCAATCGCGATTGGGTTTACTGTGGTTTTTTAAAACCTAAAACAGAACTAGCTGGACTGCAATTAATGAAAACCATATTGTTTACCGAAGTGAAAGTTTACAAATGTATTTCTGTTGAAAGACCTTGTTTGTTAACCATTGGCCCTCTATAGTTCCCAAAAGGATATGCATTTCACCTAATAATGTTTCTAGAAGTGTCAAGTGTCAACTAAACCTCTTAACCTAACTAAATGTACACCCCTTAACATAGGATGCTCCACGTGGTCGTAAAAATCGGCAAACGGTTTGGAACCTTAGTCTGTGACCCTAGTGCTGATTCCAACAAACCTAACTCCGAGGTTATAAGGTCTAACGCAAGGTGTCTTGACAACCAGATGAAGTCTAACGGTTTAGGCGATTTCAATGGTTTCCCGGTCCCGGGTTTCCCCAATACCAACGTTTTCTAAACAGTACCGTGAAATACATTGGCAAAAGTAACATGCATGAACAGAATAGTCAACAGTAATATTTGTTTTGAACTTCTTGATATCAACCAGGGTGGCTTTTTCTTCTATAATTACCGCTAGAAATGATTAGAAACTATGTGTAAAAGATTGAAAATTAAAATAATGACGATGAAAACGACACGAAACACTCCATGGGTGTCTTTGAAATACAAATAAAACTAGTATTATTTGACTCAAGGACGTTCAAAAAGTTCCAGAAGCCGAGTAAAATTACATTACTACCTTTACGAGTAGATATGGCAAATGAAATACCTACACAACACATTTTCACCCAAGGTTTATTGACATTCTTGCCTTATCAGGTTAGGCCATACTCACAATTTTTTTTTTTTTAATTATTGGATGCAGTTTCTTATTGGTGAAACATATGCTAGAAATGCAAATAGATAAACATTTAAACGCAATTTTTGGAACTATTAAGTTTGAAAAATTTGAAATTTGCCAAATTTTGACTTTTTTTGCAAGTCACGGGTGGATCACTTTTTTTCGACCAAAATTTGCATAGAGGCTTAGTTTCATATTAGATACACACATACTAAATCCCAGTTCCGGCATCGAGCCGGAACAGGTAGTTTTAGAATATTCTAGAAACCTCTAAAGTAGGGTTGTAAACGTGTCGTTTCGTCTTTTTTTCATTTAGTTTCCGTTAGTTTCCGCTACGTTTCGCTTCCTAGGTCCGCCTACCGTCTTGTAAATGTTGTGCTGCTTCCCTGGAGACTATCGAAATGAAAAAGAAAGAGAAACAAGACGAAGAAGCTAATTAATTCGTTGTACATAGAAGTCGCGAAAAACAGACAGGCAGACACAAATACAGACAGACAGTAAAACGAGTTTATAACAGGGATGGCTGCCTTCTCCTCGATTTCGCCAAAAATTTCGCCAGCTGCGTTTTGCAATAGTTGATGTTATTTTTTTCAGTATGGACTAACCTTATAGGCTAAAATCATGCGTTGTCAAGACACCTTGTTTTCACCCCTATGGCAAGCGTTGGTCCAAATGTCATTTAGAATATAATTGAGTTAAAGTACTCAATCGTTCTGCAGTTGGCAACATAGTTGGTAGTTGGTATAGTGTACTGTATGTAGTTTGTTGAAACGTGATTGATGATTACGAACTACTTCTGCTTTCGTTCGCTTAGCTTCTTCTTATGACCATGTTTGCGGAGTGGTGGTGGCATTGCAGCTTTGATGGGCTCCAGAGTCGGGCTTGATGTAGGAGGAATCTAAAGATATAGGAGGATTCATATTATTTTATCATTCGATATTTCCCAACTGCATAAGCGATGAATGCTGATGCTGAATACTGAATACCTGTTCCTCCCAAACCCTCTGGAGAACCCGAAGTCGTTCCGGATCGTCACTGAGATTGGGCATGAGTCCGAATGCTCCTGTGTCCGTATTGTAGCCATCCTCGTCTCTTTCCAACTCATCCGAGTCCTCGTACTCGGAAGCGTACTCGTCCGTTAGGACAGATGAGACAGATGAGACGGAACCCGAGGACGAAGCATTCGAACTAGATGATGTGCTGCTTTCACTTGGACCATCTTCTCCTTCCGTCTCAGAACCTGCTTCTGTTCCGCTTTCTGAGACAGACTTGCCACTGTTTTCCGAACTCTCGTCGCTGCTCTCATCGCTAGACCAGGAATCGTTTCCTGTATTCCCACCAGAAAGATATAGAGGAAAATGGTGCACGCGTAGGAAGATCTAATCGCATCTTGCAGAAACTTAGCAACTCTCACACCCGTTAGAAATAATGTTTGCAACTGGATTGGTACTCATAAGGTAACAGTTAATCAGTCCACCTTTGCTCTGAAGTGCTCGAGCAGTTTGCGATGTGGTTCCCACTTTCCAACTTCCAACTGATGAGTGGAATGAATCAATATGTACTATAAACATTATGAATCGTGAATTGGATGTTTAGTCTCCTCACCCACAACCACAAGCTATTAAACCTCAAACCTCTGTTACCATCAGTCTTTGACGCTTCAGTGTTTACCATTTTCATACTCTGTTCTTATTTCCGATTTACTAGCGTCCTCGCGAAAAGGCGGAAAATTAAGCAGCATAAAAGAGACTCAATTTCCTGTTTATCACGTTCATGTTGATATACGAGTCGAGTACAATATAGATTTTATGTTGGGGAAAGAAGTTCTTACCATCAGAATTCTCCAAGTCAATGAGTTGTTCCAATACGGGGCAATACGCCTTGACGAGGTCATTCTTCGGCTCAAGCTCCAAAACTACACAGAAATCAGACCCTTAGAAATGTTAGATCGAAACGTTCACCGTGAGAACACCAGCTTCAATTTGCCTTGTCTTGTAAGATGAAAGATGACTCGTCGAAGAATAGGTGGAAATGCAAATAATGAGCAAGTATTGTGGATGAGGTAATGGAATCAAAGCTTAGAATAGAATTACTGTAGGTTGGGCTTTGACGTGTCAGTATTGCAGATTGTAGCTGGTATTCAACTTTCCGTCCACCCCGTCCCCCGTCCCAGTCATTTGGCATTTGAGAAGGGCATTGGACTTGGACATACGGTGATTCTGTGGGCAAGTGTCATGGGCCATGCGATTCATAAAGAATAAGACAACGGGTCTGAGCTGAGGCGACTGGTGGGCAATAAAAGAGATCCAGAGAACTCAGAAACAGGGTTGTTGAACAACACAATTTCCGGAATTTTTGGAATCACATCAGAATGTTACATGTGACTGCATGGCCTGAACTGATCGATTTTCTCTGATTTCAAGTGATTTGAAGTAATTTCAGAATTTTCCAGTGCCTAAATCCGACCATGATTGCTTCAATCCCATTAATTAATCTGAAAGCTCACATGAAGCCGCACGCAACCAGCCACCCTGCTCAGGAAATTCCTTGTTCCTTGCCCAGCCCAGGAGACAGACGAGAGAAAGTCAAGCTAGCTCAAAACCCATACAGACACTTTTTCCGCATTTGCCCAACCACCAACCACCACCTACGCAACGCAGGGCAGGAGTACAACTAGGAAACTTTACAGCCCAGCCCCACTGATACCTCATATCATATCTCAAACTCCTTCATCAATCAAACAGAATTTGTATGCATCTCAATACCATTTTTATCCTGGCTTGTCTATCTGACATTTCTTTTTGGCGGAAAAGGATTCGGAACTGCGTTCCAGTTGTACTGTTATGGTACGTGCAAGGTTTGTGCATGCATCAATACAATGTCTTTAAAATTGAGCCCCCACGACACATTTAGTCTTTGACGTGTTGAATATGTGAACACTCTGAAAATCCCCAAAAGCCCTCGCTGACTTGACTCACATTCCTAAACCAGCTACCAGGTTTTAAAATGGAAAGAATCTTTGTTGGAAAGGAATTCTTGTCACACATGGATCGTAACGCGACAATTGGGCGGGGACAATTGCCCGGGCGACAATTGCGCGGGGGCAATTGCCCAGGCGACAATTGCCCAGTGCGACAATTGCTCGGCGACAGTTGCGCGGCGACAATTGCTCGGGGACAAT
>JAQFXZ010002020.1:0-10413 GCA_034694025.1 Ceratophysella scotica | reverse complement strand
GATTCCCGAAAGATGTGTTCGACGTCACAAGATAAATCGAATTAACTTTTGAATATAGTATTATGGAAATAAGGAAGCTTGAATGTAGTCTTGACATCAGTCAATGCAGGTAGTCGATGGTGGTCTTTGGTTTTGGTTTTGTTAGGAATCCGCAACAGTGTTTCTAATTTTTCATGAATATTGCTGACGCCACCAATTCCTTGGAAATAACAAAGGTGGGACACCTCGGTTAGAACTGACCTAATACCCTGTAATTATGCTTTAACTGAAAAGGACAGCTTGAGAACTTTTCGATGACCTTAGAAGCGGACGGAATTCATTTCCACAGTAAAATGTTTTTGACAATAAATTGCAAAAATTAGCATTATATTTAGCTACATATAAAGTAGCGGCGATAACTTTGCAAAAACTGGCAATACCACCTCCTCTATTCATTTTTATCGCGAAATATCGCTGTTAACGGGACTATTTCTACATGTCAATGAAATACAAAATGTAAAAAAGTCGAAGCCGTTAAAAACCGCTACACCTAAAAGTGCTACAACAAAAACCTATGTTATTACTACGTTGCTACGTTAGAGAGCGACACTGAAGATTGAAAATTATGTCAAGTTAGGAGAGCCTAGGGTTTTAAGAGTCGCGCTTTTTGGGCGCGTAGCGCTATTAGGTGTCGCGCTTCTGGAACCTCAAAAATATGGAAACGAAAAACTTAAACGAAAATGACCTAGCAACGCTGTAGTCAGGCCATTCAATAGTACTCTAGGTCAGTAAAATCAGAGCCTGCAACCATGCCAGCCGTCGATATGAAGGATGCATAAAAATATAACTTTTTTGCGAGACAATGAGTTCTTTTGTTTTGCCTTATTTCTAACCAAGTCGCAAGTCACAACTCTTGTCCTACTCGAGGCTAATAAACCAAAGCAGAGAAAGCAAAAGTTTATGAGTCCAAAAAAGATCTCAGGCACAGAGTCTCATCACGAGTTCATTTATTCATGCAGGAAAACACGGCTCATTTAAAAGCACATAATTAACGGTAAAATTGTAGTAGCACTTTCCTTTGGAGCTTAAGGATTTCCTTTTTTCCTCAAATTTTGCGTCATGTGCCACAGAAACTCTTTTTTCAATTAATTCGTAAAAATTAAATATATAAATCAATAATTTTGAAATCGCGCTACATTGCCAATTTTAGATTTATTTGACACATGCCTACAACAAGCGCTTGTTCAACTCAATTTCGGCATATTGCTGCTATATTATGAAACGAAGGTGCTAGGGCCAAATACAATACTGATTGTTCCTGTCTAGCACTATGTAAAGTGTTATATGGTATTGGTATTGTATTGTATGGAAATTAGACAGAATTAGGTGATGTGGACCTCGAGGCTATTTTAATACATTGGAAGTTGCGTGTAGCCTTTAGCCCGTGAGGAGCAATCCTGACAAGGCAGCGTATAACTTTATTATCCCTTATTGGTATTCCTATTTGGCAGCTACATGTTACGTTGGATTGCATATGGGCTGGTTTACGATATCGTAAATATTACCCATTCAATGATCCCCATGTTGAGTAGGAATATGAGCCAGGCCAGGCCAGCCAGTGGGCAATATGGAAATATGCAAAGCAAATAGTCACATATTTTGCAATGGGACGTAACCAATTTATTAGTTACAGTACAGTACGTGCCTGCATTGTATTCTAACTATTGGTCCAAACTGCACATGCAATTATAGACGCTAGACATTACTGCAAACTGCAACTTTCCTACCTTCATGAATCAACTAAAGGTGATCATTAAATTGGTCATTACTAGATGACTTTATTATTCTACGGTTACAGTGAGGTTTGTGTGATTAGCTGCAATTTCGGTTCAAGCTCGTTATGCAAAATTAATGCAAATTGTTGGCGAAAATTGGGGAAACGTTGAACGCTTCTCAAAACAAACGGAGCTTTGCGTTTACATCACTCAGACATGTCAATTAGGTTCTTTGCTTCTTGATTCTTGGGCAGTGTTTATTTTGGCAAATACTGTGCAGGGTGGGCGCAAAATTTGTTCCTCTTTTGAAAAATAATCTGGAATTCGGACAACTGTGGAAAAATTACACCATGTCATGGAAGGACTTTTTGATTTTCTACAGATTTTTGTAACAGTTTTTTGGCCATTTTTCAAATTTTGGGAGGAAAACAGCATAATTTCCATTGCGTTGACAGTGACGAACGACCCTAGCAACCGGAATGACGAAATAAAAATAGGTTAAGTAGCAGTTTTTATTGAATTATTGCTGTTTCCAGGACTCTTTTTAGTCTGCAAATGCCTAATGCTAATTTTTGCAAGTTAATTTTCGTCAAAAATTCGAATAATGACTCCCAAGTCGGTTTTAAAAAATCTGAAAAATTCGAAAGTTGCTTCTATCGGCTGCATACTCAACATCTGTTCGGCTCGACAGCATATTATTTTGAAATCGCTCCAAAGTGCAATGCTTTCTTATGTTTGCCCACTTGCCACATTATGTCGGACGTTTATGCACTACCCAACCCTGCTAAAAATATGACAAGTCTCCCCCATAAGAAAAGCATTACGCAATGCAAATTGCCAAGCACAATTTCAAAGTATGCTGAATCCTTGGTTGCGGCTGCAGTTCTTTAAAAAAAATTAAAGAGGCAATTCTCGCGCCCACCCTATATGATTCGATATTCAGTATTTTATGGTATTTTAGGACTATACATAATTCTTATGCTAAAGAGCACGAGTTTTGTTGAAGCCATGGCCCAGTTTAAAATTTCCGAAATCCATTTTTCGTGACCCTTTGTTGATACTCGAGTAGAATGAAATGCAGATTTTGGAAGGAAAAGGAGTAGAGTCAAATAAGGAGTTGAGAGCTCAAGCTCATTAATCTTTTCTCATCATGCATTTAGTCGGCGGATTGGAAATTGCAAGTTGGTCTGGGGCTGATCAACCAATTTATCATTTCATTTAATCTCCATTCTTTCATGATCCTCTGTTGTAACTCCTGCCTGACTCTTTGGCTGAACTGAATCCCAAATTCTCTCAAAGGAATGAAAACGAAATGAGAGAAACAGATTAAGAAATTGACTGATGGACCTCAAGAGCCCATCAAATGCTTACCTTTGTGTAAAACAGGTTCTCTTTCCTAAATTCCTAAGTATTATTCATTTTCCATGTCTTCTAAACTGATTCTCATGATTTGACATGACCATAATCAAGGAGGTTGGCTATGACTATCCTGTCCTCATGATTCATGATTGCAAGGAATGTAATCCAATTCAATCAATTTTCTGCGGAATGCTCAAATACTACAGAATCCTGATTTTTAGCAAGTCTCATTCTGCCATAAAAGGTCAAAGTAGGCTATTTTGACAAAGATCTAATCATATGGAAGAGCATAGTAATTTCTCATGGAGATTATGCACTGTATTCAATTTTCTTTTCTTCTGACGCTGTATTTATATTGAGATGTCAAAATTGTAATGAAATTAATGATGGGGACATTGGGAACGCAAATTTTTTGGTATGCATAAAGCTTATGGTCACTTTTTCCATACTCCCCATCTCCACATACTGCATGCCTTGATGACTGCGTAGAACGCTATAGCAATGCATTGTTCGGCACATGGCTGAATTAGAATAATTATTGAACTTAAATGCGCAAGGCAAAATACTAATGCATATTAAAAATATTAATTAAATTAATAGATATTTTCATTCTGCCATAGATTTCTAAAAATGCATAGCTATGTACGAGTATATATGTGCAGTCTGTCCGATTTTATATTTGGATGCAGAATTCGACTGATCCAAGCGCTTGATTTGATATTGGCAGTGCAATTTTTCAGCAGATATTTTGGATCATGCGACCGCAGTTTTTGTCGTCCAGAAGATCGTATTGCTTCATTTTATTTAAACGTTAATGAACGTACGTGCTCCGTGTATTTGACTTGGTTATCGAATATTGTACGGCTATGACATTAAATTTCAAGCTACAGCCGCTTGCATATTGAAATGTTACGAAAAGCAAGCATGAATTCTTATAATCTGAAAGCTTAACTAGCTTTGCTTCGTATGCATCTGCCAAATATTTGGAAATGTTAACATTTTGAAATTTTCTTTAAAAAAAATATGCTGGCAAATACCTTTACAATTTCAGTATGCAAATGCAAATACAGTATGTTCGGACTCAAATCGCGATGTTCGAATAACGAACATTAGTTCGAACACTAAAATGAGGTGTTCGAACTTTCGAACATTTGGTCACACATGTTATATGCACACATGTTATATGCAAAGATGTTAAGTGACTAAAATCTCTCAGTGTACATTACCTAGTGTTGCTTGGGTACTATCCTGGAACAATGATAAATGTTTTTGAGCGAGTTTATTAAAATATAAATATTTGTCCAATGTTAAAATTTCCCACTTTTTTGGGCTATTGCAATTTTTGCATATGGTCCAGCGTCCAGCATATGAAGCATGCTCTTCATGAATAAAATCTTGAAGTCTATTTAAAATGAAATTTTTCCAAGCTTTACCTATATATAACAAACTTAGGGGAGGAGGTTCAATAGCGTTGGCAAAAGAGGAGAATTTTTGTATTGGGCAAATATTTCATCCCACGCTGCCAACTGCCATTATTTTCCCCACTGTTTCCACCACAACGATTAGACAAATTAGTTTTTATGCTTTCTTGGGTGGTTGGATCTCCAATCAGCCACATTCCCTTCCATTGGCAATCCTATCCTACCTATTTGTCTGATTCCCTGAACTTTAGGCGAAACGACGTTAGGCGAAATCAAATATTAAACCTTAGGCGAAATGGATTTTATCATCGCAGAACCTTTGACACATGTAGTAACTAGTGATCTAATCCCTGAATTAATCTAACTTACAAGTTGCCTTGCACTTGAGGTACCTACTGAGTCACTAGTCAGTCATGTGTCGAAACTTCCTGTGTTTTTTTTTGAAGACGAGGTAGTCCACCAGGAGAGGTGAATTTTGACAAAAAATTTTCTGTTTTGAGATGAAATCGACCAAGAATTTGGCAGAGGCGCCACAGAGAAGGGCGCTTAATTCTTAAAGTCGAGTTTAGCCGATTTTGATATTCCTTTTCGCAGTTTAATATTTTTCGCATGCCATTAGCCGTTATACACGCGGATTCGCCTAAAGTCCACAGGTACCCCAAAAAATCGTTTCGTCTAACACTCTTTCGCCTAACGTTCCGGCTACCATTTGCCTACATCATGGACTGAGCGTGGAGCAGTTTGGGATTTCAGCTGAGACTTCAATTCAGTCAGTCGGTGTTCCAGGTGGAATCCCGAAAAAGCGGTCATCTTGGGCTTGCAGGCTTGGATTGAATTGTATTCAGACTTTGTGTCCAGCAAGAGAGGACAACCCCGCTGGAAACAATTGGGCCCATCCGCAAGTCCACGATCCACGAGACGAGTCAAGGGTCAACTAATTTGGCCATACGGGGTTGAAGCTGAAGCCCCTTCCCACCAGGAAAACCAACTGGAACTATATTTGCCTTGGCCGCGGAGAGATCGTCATCCCACCCTGCCAACTGCCATTATTCTCCCCACTTTTCTCACCGGCTAAAACAAATCCGCATTTAGGCTTTCTTGGGTGATCGGATCTCCAATTGCCCACATTCCCTTCCATTGGCAATCCTATCCTATCTGTTTGCTAACGTCGTGTACTGAGCGTTGAGCAGTTTGGGATCTCATGTGAGATTTCAATTCAGTCAGTCGGTGTTCCAGTTGGACTCCCGAAGAAGCGGTCATCTTGGGCTTGCAGTCTTGCATTAGAATTATATTCAGACTTTGTGTCCATCAAGAGAGGACAACCCCGCTGGAAACAATTGGGCCATCCGCAAGTCCACGATCCATGGGACGAGTCAGAGGTCAAGGACATTGGGCCATCTTGGTTGAAGCCGAGGCCCCGTCCCACCCAGGAAAACCAACTGGAACTCTCCTGGGTTCACTAGGGAGGAAACATCGTCCCACATTGACAACTTCCATTATTCTCCCCACTGTCCCCACCACGTACGATTAGATTATTCCGCTTCTGGAACTCTTTGGGTGGTTGGATCTCCAATCACCCACATTCCCTTCCATTGTGCAATTAGAGATGATGGGCAACGAATGTGTGATTAATGAGAGCAAAGAACGGAGCCATGCTTGCAATACTGAATACCATTTTATTCGTACCCGCTCTTGATTTTTAATCATATTTCCCGTTAAATTTCCCCCGCCAGATAAAGTCATTAACTAACTACCCCCCTCCCCCCATCCCCAACTGAGTGAGTTTAGAAAGACTCCCGGTCGCCAGGACTCGTGACCGCTTCCTCCACCATCACCCCCAACCTCTACTGTACAGAGCCCCCTTGCAGATGGGCAAAGGTGGAGCATCAGATGTTGGATGGGTCATCATTGTAGAAAGGGTCCCAGGTGCGGAATAGTCGTTCCCGATCCGCCCAACGCCTACTATGCACCCCTCCTACCCCACTCCGATTTCCACCCACACAGAAGAGAGTAGCCACCGGGAGAAGAGTTGGTGGTGTACGGTTGGAAAGACTCCCAGGCGCCAGGACTCGTTCCCTTCCCCGTCCCATCTCCACGTCATGTGGTGGATGGGTGGGTTGGAAAGACTCCCAGGCGCCAGGACTCGTTTCTTTTCCGCACCCCGCCGAACCAAACAGAGGTTGGGATGGTGGGTGGGTTGGAAAGACTCCCAGGCGCCAGGACTCGTTTCCGTCTCGTCCCATCTCCACTTCATCCTTGATCGGACGAGAGAGAGAGAAGGTGGTTGGAAAGATTCCCAGGCGTCAGGACTCGTTTCGGTACCTACGCACACGACCCCGCGCCCCTGGTCACTACTCTTCTGTGCTGGATGGAAATGGATAGAGAGGGAGATGTAGTATGAGGGGATTCGTGGACGGATTGGAAAGACTCCCAGGCATCAGGACTCGTCTCTGGGTGACCCGCCCGACCCTTGCACACCTGCCAGAGCCTACCGTGTCGGTTGAGTGGTTGGGTGGCGATGGGGGGAGAATTGGATAGAATCCCAGATGACGGGACTCGTCTCTGCCCAAACCCCCCCCCTTACCACCCCCATACTAATTGTAAATTTAAAGGTCGTGTCGTTTCTTGCTGCAGATCTGTTGTAGTAGGTTCTAGGTGTGGCTCTCCTGCAGACCCACTTCAGCCGTGTAAGCGGTATCCTCTGGTCCTCCTCCACTTTCTGCTGCCATGCCCACTTCACGCGAGTACTTTTCCACGGTCCAGCAAGTGCTATCGGTGGGTTCTCCTGGGCCAACAGTTGGGTCCGGCAGAACCCGATTCCTCCGTCCAAGACCTACAGTCCATATTCTCCACATTAGCGTTAAAATTGGATTTAAATTTAGCCGATGTGGGCTCCATACATATATACTTGACTTGCATTTGGGCAAAAGCTTCTTGATGTTGAACTTGAGGCGTTTCCAAGCTGAAGGCCTAGGCTTAAGCGGACACATGTTCTTGCTGCTGGCCGGGCTGATCCGGGCTTGGCTCGTGCGATTCTCGACCTATTCACAATTATGGCGTGTAATACGTCTAATAATGGGGAAGTTTACAAATATTCGTACCCACCTGTGACCTGGGTACTGGCTGTGGTTGTACCAAGGACTCTCTGAGGGCAACATGTTCATCCAACTGTCCGGCCATGTTCCCCTTCACGGCATCCAGTTCTGCTTGGAGAGACTTGCAGAGCAGGGAGTGTGCACTGAGAGAGGTCTCTGCGTCCTCCAACTTTCCCACAACACCTTCATGGCGGTGGAGCAGGGTGCTGAGCTGGTCATTGAGCCGTACGACGTCCCGCCTATAACCCTCGTTCTCAACCTCGACCTCTTGCAGCTCCGGCTCGGCTAGGCGCTTCTCTCCACCCCCTGTAACTCCCAGTCCCTCCTCACTCCTGGCCAGCTTCTCCTCCAGCTCGTGCATGGCAACGTTTGAGACGTATAGGCTCAGGTCCAGTTGTTTCACGGTCCCAAGAATTCCTGTCTTTTCGAATTCCAGGTCTTCGATACGCCTCAGATTGCTCACATACTCCTCCTTCCAACCATCGAGCTGAGCCAGGATTGCGGCTTTGGGCATAGGAGCGGGTGGTGGTGGTGGCGACGGCGTTTGTTGGGGTGGGCCTGGTACGGCCTCCTCTTCAGACATTTGTTGACTGTGCTCCTGCTCGCCCCAACCTTCCATCCAATACTCGTCGACCGCTCCGTATTTCCGCAGGTAAGCCTTAGCCGAAAACCAATTCTTTGCCTTGACCACCTCGGACAGCCAGGTTTGGACGGACTGGACGAATCTCTCTCTACTCGCCCCAATCCTTGCGTTGGTCAAGAGGATAAGCTCATTCCCCTTCTTCAGGATCTCGTTCTCGGCTCTTAACCGTTCCAGGGACAGCTCTTGTTTCCCGATCAGAGACTCGGCCTTGAAAGGGAGAAACAACAAGCGTGAGGAGAACCGAGTCATTGAGCTGAGCCCAACCCCACCCCCCCCTTCTCTTTCTTTTTTTTACAAAACAAAGTACGGACTTACTTCTTTCAATCGTGCAGATTGTTCGGTGCACTTTTCCTGCAGCTGAGCTAGGTCCCCGGGCCACTCTTCCTGTTCTTCCACCTTTGGCTGGTGTAGCAGTCCTGCACATTCGGTCTTGTCCTCGCAACCCGTCAATTTGTTCTCCGGCTGCTCCCCAAGCCCACCATCATCTCCTCCCAGAGCTTCCAGACCATCACCCCTCCCACCGTCGTATGCCGTCTTTGTCGTCGTGGGTGGACCGGGTAACTCTTGCGATGCTGCTGCAGGGTTGACAATTTCCCTCTCCACCAACACCTCCCCTCTCAGCTGTTCCAACTCCTTGAGAGCCTTGGCCAGCTTCTGCTTGGTGACCTTAAGCTACAGAGGAGCAAAAGTAGATACAAGTTCTAACGTAGGAGTAAATGCTGGGAACGTCGCTGAGGGGAATCGCGCGCAATGGAAATCAAATGGCTGAGTACTGGCTGCAAGAGAGGCCAGGCGAGCGGGGTACCTTTCTGCCAACGGCAACGAGTTTTGATTGTTGTTGTTGCTGCTGACGCAGCTTTCGCTTCGGGTGGCCAACGTGAGGAGCATGACATGCTTGAGGCCCTGTGCCTGCAGATGTTCCAGTCGTCGCCGTCTGCATACTTCAATTGCGTGTCCACCGCTTCGAGTGATAGTCAGAAGAGCAAGAATTTCACACGACCTTCTTCTTCTACAACCAGCTCAAAATGATTACCAGTTGATTGTTGATGGCCGGCTGGAGAACTGACTCACTTTCACCCAATCAATTTATCAACGAAAACAAACAGACAATCAAAAGCGCTACCCTGGTAACCCAGAGGAAGAGGCGCTTTTGAAAATGAGCGTGATAGGAGTCTTTTCTGATTTTGCCAATCCTTCCATTTGCCGAACCTTCCGGTAACATGTGACACTAACACTGTTAGTATAAATTTTCACACAATTATTTTTACTAATGAAATTAATATCTGCCTCCCTCGCGCTTTTCAAGAACCAGAAGACATCCAATTAATGCCATGTTACATACAAACCGCTATTATTACCACTTTTTTTTAAAAATATAGCTGTTATTGTGTTTGTATGTGTTTATTGAGACTCCCGTGTACTTTTCTGCAGGGTCCCCTTTTCAGAAGTTTGTGTCAATTATGGTTGCCTAGTATGCCATATTTCATACCTGTCGTTTGTTCAGGTCTATGCTCCTAGCGTTTTCGAAATATCTACTTCTAGAACTAATTTACGTGTACTCGTGCGACACACGACAGACGGACAGAAACGGCAGTTGCATAAGTCCTCGGCCTCGGAGGCCAGGTCTAAGAATGAGAGCAAAGAACAGCGTTATGCTTGCAATATTGAGGACCATTTTATTCATACCCGTTCTTAATATGTTATCATAAATTACGCTAATTTTTTTTCTCCAGATAAAGTGGTTAACAAACTAGTGCCTACAGAGTTTCTTGATGTTGGATTCGAGACGTTTACAAGTAAAGTAGAAGGCACCGACTCAAGCGGAAATGTGTTCTTTTACTGCTGACTGGGTTGGTGCGGGAAGGAGAGATGTAGAGTGATGGAGTTCGTGGACGGATTGGAAAGACTCGGAAAAAGTCGCCTCGGGTATTGGAATTTGGATTACTGCGGAGCATTTTAAAGTATTTGACTAATCCATCTATAGTATTATTACCTCTCTGGTGGTGACATTTTAGTTTCTGAGAAAATGCAAAATAGTCAGCTAGAATTGAGTAATTGAGCATTCATGGTTTTAGTCCTTTAGAAAAGCTGTACTTGTATGTAGCACTTGAGCACGATGGTCAAACGCTGTTGTTGTGTAC
>JAQFXZ010002019.1:0-10416 GCA_034694025.1 Ceratophysella scotica | reverse complement strand
TAAAACTTGTTTAATACTTTTAAGTGCGCCGCGAAGGTATTTTTCGTGTCTTTTTCGACACATTTTTTTATTCAATTGCACTCGATCTCAATGCCGGATAACACACAAAGATTATATTTAGATGAATTAAATCATTAATACGCCAAACTGCGCAATCTGCGTACCGTTAAGTACAAGCACTGTATCTTCCCCATTCAAAACGCTCAGCGTGTTTTGAGACCTTGACGACATGAAACTAATACGTCCTACGAGCCGATTTAACACTTAAATTGAACTGATTTGAACTTTATCTCAATACCTGTCACTCAATCGCACGAAAACAAGAAACACGTAATTCTGAGTTGTGCATATGGTAAATTAACTCAGAGTAGTTTAAAATCACAAGGGATTTGTTTATTTGAATCAAACTTAAGAATGTGTAGAACCATCGCCATGGTTTGAAGTCGAACCACTTTGCGCGCATTTTCTACGTACATTATGACGCGATATTTGGTTCATGTCCGGTATTGCCATCCGGGTCCGAGTTTGTCGTGCGTGCATTGCAACTAAAGATTAAATGAAATCAGCAACAGCTGGAAACTGGTAGATGTTTCAATATTGAAACAAAATCTACTAAATTGATTAATATTTAATTGACATCAGAGTAATTTAAAATTGCACCAATAAATCAGAACCAAAATCGACCAGTTAAAAATTTCAATTTAAAAAGCACGTCCGCGTTATGCTGTTCTCGTAGTAAAATTTGTTCTCCTCCAAGAAGCGGTTGCGATCATTCAAAATTTTTATGATTTAGGTATATTGTTTCAAGTTTATAAGTGGACATACCTTTGAATATCATCATTATTTGTATCTCATATACTGTAATTAAATTTTATAGTGTTCCTAGTTATGTTTCATGCTAATTGAAAAGCTGGTAATTACCTTAGTACACCGATGTGAACTAAGGTCCAAGTGGAGTGTTAGTGTTGACAATATGTATTCGCCAATGAGCAAACATCGTCCCAAGTGTTAATACGATATATTTACACTATGAGTTTGACCTTCCTCTAATGAAGAAGAATCTTCTTTGTGAATTTTAATTCATAAATTAACTTTACGATAAATGCATGCATCTGCACCATGCATGCAGATGAACACAAACGATTGCGGTAAGTGCATTTACGATTAGAGCCAGGAAGTAAGAAGTTATCCCTCAGCTTCTTGGCAAGACTTGTTCATTAATGCATTTTGCTCACTACAGTTAATTTATTTACTATCTTTGGCGACAAAACGATGACCATGTTTGTAACACGTTTACTTTCCTGATCACAAATATTAATTTTATATTTTTAAATACTGCAGCACTTTAGCCAAAAAGGGACGAGTTATTTTAATCCAATAGTTGCTATTTTGAGGTGTTAGCAGAATATTTATTCCGAAGGTTTGTCATTAAAAATTCTGTAAAAAATTGGACACAACTTAGAAGCATAATTTAAACAGGCACATTTCGTGCATAGCGGATGCAATTCCCAACGCAAGCACGTGTTGTTCAGAATTATTTATCAGACTCATCAGATATATTTATACGCATGGTTAAACGACTTTAAACCAAATTAAGGAGTAATTAAATCATAAATTTACTGCTACTCGCATAAGCGAATCAATTTATAACTCAGATACCAATGAACTTGACACATTATCTTATATCATGTTGCCACTACTGTACCGCAACCAGCAATACCAATATTATAAAAATGCGGCAATAAGGATAAAGGAAGAGCGTCTTTGCTTGCACCGCAAATTTTATCCATATAAAACTCGTTTAGTAGTTTGGCACAACTGGAAACTCGTTTACAACTAAAACATAAATCTTTCTTCATGCAGCGTTAAAATGCAGTATATATGGAAAAAATATGCTAAATATGCATCACCGCGTCTAATGTAAATGCCACGCGTTTGACATTGACAACTGAAGATGAGCAGACAAGTTAGTGACGGAATCACCTTCATTCCTAAAATTACAAGATACCTGTACAAAAATGCAACATCATTTTAAGACTTTGTGTCAAGAAAGACAAGATTACTTTTTCACGACGTGAACATAACACTAACACTGTCGGCGCGGCTGTGTGAAGATTAAAATTATGCCGTAGCACTTATTAGCAGACCTTGATATTTTAATTGAATCTGGGAAGTTACTGTATCGAATTAATAATATTAGGCTTCGACATTACCTGAAGTCACGCATGAAGAAATGAAATGAACCAAGAGGAATGTTTGTGTAAATATTGTAATGCGTGGTGCCGCCACTGCCATAGTCCATGTTCCATGTAATACTTAATTTATTACAAGCCCACATTAGCCCAGTGTGACAAATTTTGGAGAATAAACTAAATAACATTGTATAATCCTTTAATTACTGGCAAAGTATCAATACCAATATGTACTTCTCCATGAGCCAAAAAATTTGAAATCCAAATAAATGATAAATCAAAATATCAACGTCAAGTTAAATACTTGTTGGCCTTGAGGATTCCAACCCAAAAACCTACTGCTAAGGTATACTGGTTTTCTTGTCTAATCTTCTTCCCTGTGGTCATTTGCGAAGTGTGATGTGTAATTCCCCATAAACATACCAAGATTAGTTTGACTCTCTATAAAAAGTGATGATCATCTTCAATTAAACTATCAAATACAATCTCATCTTCGCGCACAGAACTTCTTCCAGTTCAGAGAGTTGTCATCATGCAAAAGCTGGTAATTCGTTTTTGAGAGTATCTAATTTTCGTGTTTTGTATTGTGTTCCAATGGTGGTTTGTGTTTTTAAATTCAGATTATTTTCGTCGCCCTTCTGGGTGTTGCCGCAGCGATGCCGCAATTTTCAAACGCACCCCGACCTGCTACCCGACCTGCTCCCCGACCTGCACCAGGGCCACCAGGCCCAAGCGCAAGAACCGGTGAAGACCCGAGGCGACAACAGGAACGAGAGGCTGTGATTACCAAATACGAGTCAGACAGCGACGCTCCAGGATCATTCACTTACACATGGGAGGCCAGGTAATTAATTATAAGCAAATAGCGGATTCCGTGCTGGAATATGAATATAATCAAAATTTTACTTCTATGAATTAGCGATGGATCCGGAGCTTCCGCAAGAGGTCTCCTTTTACCTCCAACAGATCCAACTGGAAAGCCAGTTCAAGAAATTCAAGGGTTCTACACTTATGCTGGTGATGACGGTCCTGTTCGATTCGATTATGTTGCCAACAACCTTGGATTCCAGGTTCAAGGTAAGATTTACTCAATTTTTGAAATTTTAGTCAAACTCCGAAAATTCAAATAGCTTTGAATACTGTAGCGTGTTTCTTGATTTCTTCACTACAGGTGATGCTGTTCCTAAGCCATTCCCGATTCCAGAAGCAATTCGATTGTCCTTGGAAGAAATCTTCGCCGGAATTGCAGCTGACGGAAAAACATCCAAGGATGAACTGGATGCTATTCGAGCACGATACAACTATTAAAATTTCTAGATCTTTTAAATGGCACTTTACAACTGCATGTGTAGTTTTCTTTCTGTTTTTGTTACAATATCCCAACAACTTCAAAAAAATATTGCATGTGCAAAATATTACAGAATATTACAATTGTGATTTAAAATTTTAGTAATTAATAAATGAGCCACTGGAACAAATACTTCACAACATTGAATTGTTCGAAAATCCGTATGTCACGACTGCAATTATCGACAATTCATTCATAGAGGAAAATTCATATTAACGAATGTTCAAAGCGGAGAAAATTCAAAGGAGCAAAAATTCGTAGCCTTGCAAATTCATAGCGGGACAATTAATTGCCGCACAAATTCTGAATTAAAGTATCGAAACATGATCAAAACAAATGCATGGCGGTCCATAAGTTCCTATTACACACAGATGGTCCCAGTTTGAATGCGAGTTTTTCTAATTTCGCGGTACAAAAAAATCAGCTAGGTGTTCAAGTCACGTGGGTTAATAAAGAAGAAGTGCACAAAACAGTAAATAGATCGCGTTTAACAAATTTTAGCCCATAAAACCAGCAGGTTGCAGTGCATTGCTACTGTAATGTTGTGTTGAATGCATCCGATGGGAAGTTTTGACTATCATTGAAGGTTTCAGTATTCTTTTTGCAGTTAAAACATTTTTATTTAATTCCCTTTAAGATTTTGAATTCGATTGAATAAAGTTCGCAATGGCAGAATTTGAATGAATAGCAGTATATTAGGTTCGGTAACGGAGCTGGGTTGACTTCATGGAACGTGAATAATTGAAAGGAGGGAACTATTGATGTCTTTGTTGGCAGAGGACTTTGTGTTGACCGGAGAGACAGAAGTCGACGTAGGTTTGATCATCTCCGCTGAAATAGAGACACTGCCACAATTCGGAACTCTGATGGAAGTTAATGTTATTTGGAATGCTGGTTCCGTCTTCCCACTCAAATGCCTTGTAGGTTCCGTAGTGGTACTCGGAAAATCCGTCCAATGAAGCAGCCACCCAGTAGTCTGTGGAAGTCAAAATTTTAGAAAAATCAGTAAATTAAGAAAATATAATTTACGAGCTTCGCTGTATTGTAGTTTAACGGGGAAAAATATTGCACTAATTAAATTTGGATTTAGTTGGTTGTAACTTGTAACATTACCATTGCCTTTCCGTTTGCTATAAAGAAAGCTGAATTCCGCATTGGTTTCTGTACTGCCAAATTCGAGGCTTGCGTCGTTGCAAATTTGCTTCGCAGCCAGCCAATTCACTTTAGTTCCGACCTTTTTAGAATATTAGATATACGTACACACGGATTATTAGTATTATCTTATACCAAGCATTAATGAGCTAACACAACTTTTCTATTGAAATCTTACATCGATTTCGAAATACTCCTTGAACCCAATTTGCCCAATACTTTCAGCCTGTTGGGATGGATTCACCACAGACAATGCTTGAGCTCCAGCAAAAGCAGAGAGAAATGTTAGTAGCAGAATTCCACGCATTTTGGTATTTTGAGAAGAAAGAATTTAGTTTCCCAAATATTGCTGGCGTTGAAGGCAAAATTAGGAAGAGGTGAAGGAGCTTTAGATTTCAGTTGAATGCAAAATTGAAGTGATGAATGAATAGTCAGTTTCAGGCTTAAATATGATCTCAAGATCCGGTCAATTATCTACGTAGGTACAATAAGAGCACGATTCAAAATTACCCTTAAATGGGATCATATTTTTTTATGTACTTTACTGGGGTACAGCCTAGAATTTTGCTTGAATGAAATTAGTAATCAGTGAAAAACATACGTCGATTTATTTAATCTACGAGTATGTATTGAATAACGAGTACTTTCGCACGTTGCACGCTATGATCTACATATGAACCACTGAGTACTTTTGCACGCTGACGATATAAAACTAGTGCTTCCGACACTGCCATTTAACAACATTACAGATGTTTAAATTTTTTCACTCTATCCGTCACTCACTGCAGGCGGGAACAACGTAATCAAAATGTACTGATGTTCCAGGTGTTGCCCTGGCATTCGGGGGATACGTGTATTCAGTACATAACTTTCAATTCAGGATTTACGAAACAGCAGTGAACTCACGTAATACATATAACTGAATTTCTTTAATATCCACGTGCATAAAGTAAATAACACAAGCACAAGTATCGCGTGATTTTTGGTGCACACGATGCATGGTAAAAATTCGGGGTATTTAATATTTAAATTTCAACACGTCCACAAGATTCTCAAGACTAAGCTCTAAATGACGAACCAGCTTAAGATATTCTTTATTAAAATTTTGCTGTGATACTGTTGAACACGGGGTACCACTATAGTAGATGGCATTTAGTACTGCTACACTAAGGCAGAAGTTGGTTGCTCAATTTAAGAATTCTGGTGAAATTAAGCAAAATCGCATAGTTATTTAGCTTTATATGACAAATTTCGATTTCCTTTGGCTATCTATTTTTAATTTTAAGCCGCATCGGATACATATGTAACAAAAGCATTTCTTATAATACTTTTTGTTCAAATTCTCAAAGCACACAAAGTAAAAACTACTGTGTATTTATATTAACTATAAATACCATAATGTTGAAATCTATTTGGCATACTCTACCCGAAGGTCAATTTTTAAGCACAGCTTTTTGGGATAATGCATAACTTATTTTCCAAATAAAAATTTTGATCCTAGCAAATTTATGACTTGTTTATGAAGAAATTGACTTTTAAATCGTTTTAAAATCTATAGTACAGCCAAAAAATGCACCCAATTCTTTGTCAAAAGTATTCGGCCAACGGTCGAATATTCTGCCGAATATCTGGTTAAGCATTCGGCGGGCCGATAATTCGGCCACTGGTGAAAGAAACCAGTATTCGGGGCAATATTCGGGACTTCTCAAGTAATTTTGAAGTTCCAAGATACAAACTTGCAGTTGCCGTGTATTTAAAATTACAGTAGTCATAGTTTTTAATTACATATTTTTGAGATAATACGAAGCCATAGTTCTAAAATTAAAATTACGAATCTAACAAATACAATAAAAAATTTCTTGTGAAACCAGCTTTCAATAGGTTGCCTTTTTAAACAGAAATTCAGCCGGAATCCAGTCGATGCTGGTTAGACAGAATAGAGATTCTACGAAAGATAAACATCTGAATCAAATATTATTAATTTTTTTAGAATTCGGTAATTAATTACTAATAGAAAAGTTTTTCATTTCTAAAATTCTCCAGTTTCGACACGTAAGAATTAAAAAGGCTTAATTCCTACGCTTCATATGAATGTTCCTTAAAAAGTTTCAGGAAAACAAAAAATTAGCCGTATGCCGTCAGTATTAGTAGTTGTGTATTTAGATTATCATAACCTACAACCGAGAAATATACTTTTGAAGAATTGTGCTTCAAATGCTATTTCGACTTTCATTATATCTTGAATGCAGGAACCTTGATACTCTTTGAGCTAGTGTCAATACCACATGCGAAATGCGATCGCTTTGCCATAAGAAAAATATGAAAATCTCAGAATTGAGCTGTCTGCTGGGGCTGGAGCGGGGATACCCTTGAAGAAAGTCATATTTGCAATGTCGAGCGTGACTTTGAATAAACGTCAGGTTTGGGTGGGCTAGAAAAACATTGAAAAGAGCCAGAGGACGTAAGGTGAAAGTGAAATCCAATGTGGAAACTGGGCATAACACATGCATTGGGTCCATTTATTACTTCATTTCCCCAAATCCGTTCCCAATGTTCGGAATTTAAATAAAGGAGGGTGAAGGAAATTTGAATGACACTAATACAATCTCAGGAACAGTCCCATACCCAAAGCCCTAATGTATTCCTAGTTCCTGAGTACTGGATTGCATATAGTATTACTATTATTGTACGAGATGGAATTGAATCACTTGCTTGGGAATGGGCTCCACTATGTTTTTATATCTGCGGGTGAGGAAAGGCGGAAATAAGGGTTTCATCATACATTCGGATTGGAATTGGACATGAAAGACAATTTATGTGAGTTTTCACTTTCTTTCTTTCCAAAAATTGGCGTCGAGTTCTTCTTTATGGGATCTCGACGTATGAGATAACTTTCGGGTTTTCACTCTACACACAGAAAGACCGTCCCTTCGGAATGGGCTCAAGAAGGTGAAGAGAGACGCCTGAATTTCATCAGGAAACAGGAAGGAGGGGAAAGACGGAGAGAAAGGGACTCTGGCACAAACTGAAATTCGATAAGGAAAAGTTCACATTTACATGAATAGCTACTCCCTTACTTTATTACTAAAATAATGTACTAAGACTTTCCTCACCAGTATTGGCTTCTGACTTTCTGACTTCCGCAATTCCCTACATTCAAATATTTCGATGAGACCAAAGGTGAGGCTCTAAGTTATTTGGTAATAATTTATTCAGGCTTTCAGATATATTTGGTGAAGACACTGAAATATGAAGTTGAGCAAACCTCAAACTCAAACGGCACTGTTTCACCAGATTCAACCTAAAAATTATTAAAAGCAACAGATTTTCATTTTTAAGTCGTTACAAACGAACCTGGTGTTCCAAAATCAGCAAAATAAGCATCTCATAAAAAATCTAGTTTAATCCATTCAGATTTCAATTTTTCTTTAAAATACCAAAATCAGTTCATACCAAATGCTAAACAAATTCCTAAAAAGATGTACTAGCTAAAACATTTTTATTTTCCTTCAAATTGCATTGTATTTAAATTGTGTGCCTTGTATTTTCATTTCTCCAATACAACACTATTGGGCACTAAATATTTAACTGACAATAATAACTTTTGTTGTAGAACAAATATTTTAAAACAAAGTTTTAGTTTAAAAAGCAGAAGTTGAAAACTCTTAATTTTCAAACTCATTTTACAGCCAGAAATTAACAATTTGCAAGAAAGTCTTGCAATAAGCAAATAACTTAATTTTATCAGCTCGGATCAAAATTTTGAACCAATTTATTAAATTGTAGAATGATTTACATTTTAACGCCTTGCATCAATTTGAATTACCGGATTTGAAATTAAATTAACTCTTCATAAAAGGATACGGCAGGCATATATATTTATAGGAAATCTCAAAAATTTTCACAAACTACCGAACTACCGAGTAGCTGACGATTTGACAGAATATTTAGCAGAAGACACTAGTACGCGTGTGGAAATTGCGCTTATTTCCCCTGAAACCCACATCCCAACCCTGGAGATGAAATATCCCAAAGCCATGGACGAGATTCTCTCTCGTTCTCAAAATGTAAAACCAATAGTAATGAATAGGAAGAGGTTTATATGGCATGACGTATCGGTTTCCTGAAGACCTCGGTAAAAATTCGGAATTGAGATAATTTATCGGCAGCTGAGCAGTATGCACACCAACCCCAAGTCCTCGCCTGACACTGATAGAACTGAATTTTTATGGTGTGGAATCTATCAATTCCATCGACTTCACCAGTGCATAATAATTCTTGAGCAGACCATTATGCAAATGACACGAGTCGGAGGACTCGAGTTTATGCGGAATCTAACATGATTTATGTCGTCTCCTCAATATGAGGAACCATAAAATACTTGGGGTCTTGCGTTTCCACCAAATGATGGGATACATCCCAGGCATTGTTGAACTCAATTGGAGACGTGTTGTTATTTGGGCGTGGGAGGCGGGGAGAGGGACACTCAATTTATATTCTGGGATGCAATTCATGGCAGACCAATATTCTTTTTCATTTAGATCGTGTCCAATAAAATTTCAATTCTCTTCAAATTATAGCCCGATAATTTCTCATAATAATGTGAATTACTTTATGAGCAAATTCTCTTATTAGTATTGGGGAAACGTGCTGCTGGATTTTATATAAAAGTGAATTTTGAGAATATTACTCATCCATGATGCCATTAATATGAGGAAATGAATGTAAGTATTTCGTGCAATTGTTTGCTTGTCGTTCTGCTCAATAAATCATAAACTTTCCTATGCAGTTCCCTGGTTCATTGTGCGAGGATCGAATGTTTGTAGATTCCAATTATTTATTACTTTGGTTTGGTCATATGACTGAAGAATGGCGAACCTTGCTCACTCGTAGATGGAAGAAATCATGATAGTGTTTTTTCTAGAATTTTGAGTGCAGAATGCAAGGGCAGCGGAAGGCACGTTTCGTTTTGAGTTTGTTAGTTGTGAGCTGGGCAGAGGAATGGGTGCAGTTAAGCACACCTGTGTCATCCCAGGCACCTGTCCCTCTCCAACAAGACTAGGAAGTAAGAAGAGAGAAATCTAATACCCTCTCGTCTCCTCTTTCTTTTCTTCTGCCCAAATATTACCGCATTAATGCTTTCTCCAACAAGCTTTCTCCCAGCCATATATCCGCTTTGTGTGTTGCGGTCGGGTACTTTTTGCATGATTTACGTGTACGCATACGCCATACATACAAATACTAACTCTTTCAATTTTTTTTCAAATGAACAGGATCTTTCATGAACTTCAGTTTTTGAAATTCACGAGCTTCATAATATACAGAGATATCTAATTAGAGTGTAAATTTTTCGAACTTCCCGGTACAAAAAAGGTAAATCACGTGATTAAATCAACAAATTTTTACTATATTACAAGCGCTTAGCTCCGCTCAGCATTGCATGTGGCGCATAGCGCCACATGGGTCTTCGGCACGAGCGCTTCGCGCTCGTGCGCGCGCCCGCTGGGGCGTCCAATATTTAGTTTTGTTGATTGGTTAGTTTAAACACAGTTTTTATCCGAATACAAATTTATTTATTTCTCACAATTCTATTCTTTTTATATCGTTCAATTCAATTTTATTGGTTTTATCATATCAACTAATTATAGTAATTTTATATATTTCAAATTTATTTTGACCCCCTTAATGACCTCCAAATCGATCGGGGTTTTCGCCACTACTGCA
>JAQFXZ010002018.1:0-10417 GCA_034694025.1 Ceratophysella scotica | reverse complement strand
TATTATGTTGCGGTTTTTATGATGCGGTTTTTATGTTGCGGTTTTTAATGTTGCGGTTTTTAGTGTTGCGGTTTTTAGTGTTGCGGTTTTTAGTGTTGCGGTTTTTATGGGCTTCGGAATGTGATGTGCCTTGGTTCGATCAAGCCTTGGCTATTGGTTTTGCATTTTGCACCATGAACCTCGAATTAAGTTTCGGATTTGCAAGGGTAGATTGAACGCTCAAAAAAAAAATTAAATACGGTTGCTATGCCAATTCATTTGAGCCCCTGTAAATCTGATGTCATGTTTATCATGTTTATCTGGATTAGACAAGATATGCCGTTTAAAAAATCTTTGGGTCATACAGTTGTTGTAATTTCTTTCACCTTTATTAAGCGTCAGCATTGAAATTCCGCTTCCGGTGGTTAAATCTAGCTTAAACAGTGAAAAGTTAAAGTTAACCATTTGTACTCTCCGGAATGACAGCTTTACAAAATCTGCATGCTATGGCATTTCTTGACATTTTGCGTTGGGTGAATTTGTCGAAACATTAGTCGTACATCAAAATAAGTTCTTTTATACTTTGGTTTAAACTTACAGTTTCACTCTGTTTTCCTTAGAACGGTTGTAAGTCCGGAGGACCATCTCCAATTCAGTCATTCATGGGACCGTCGGCAGCAGCAGCCGCCGCCGCAGCGGCAATGGGTCAAAACTTTGTCCTATTTCCATTCTTGGATCATCTGCATCAGGCTTCGGGACCCTTTCAGTCTCCGCTTCAGTCCATGCAGCCCTTTCTGCAGAAGAATAATGTAAGTCATATCAACGCCTAATTTCAAATGCACTTGGTTCCCGGGCATTAATTTGAATTCTTTCTTCTTTAGCATCTGATGTCATGGCCAGGAATTCAAATGGTCCCCACAACGACACCCAGAGCCCCTCCCTCGGCTCCTCAACAGGTTTCTCCACCTGTCCCTGCAGAAGCTGATGGGCCGCTCAACTTGACGAAGCCCAAGGGTCATTCAGGAGGTCAAGGAGGACACTCAGCCAGCACTGGGCGGGGATTCAGTAACTACAACCGTAATGGGAACGACTCAGGATCACCTTCCCATTCTTATCATCCCAATTCGGACGGTGGACGAAATGTGGTTCCACCTGGTTTGGTTCTCCCACCAAACTTCATGCCGTTTGCTACTTTCCCACTTCCTTCCAGTAAGTCACGTTCTTCAGAACTCGCTCTGCAATCGCACGTAACGATAATACACGTGAAAACATCAAGTACAAAATAAGTTTCACTTGTTTCAGACGGCGGCGGAAAGGATCAGCAACAATTTCCATTCTCACCTGCACTTCCGCCAAATGCAATGAATCCAGGGAAAGGAGGTGGACACTATCCAGTTCCAACGATGTACAATGGGAATGGGAATGTTCAGGAAGAAGAAATGATGGCAGCTGCGGCTCAAGGCAGAAATAAGGACGAAGGTGAATATAATGTGGAGAGTCAGACAAGTAATGCATGACTTAAGTTTAAGATACTCTATTGATTGATATGCTGTAATAAGTGGTCAGATTTCTAATTTGGGTCTAATGAATAGGTGCAAAGATAATTCGGCAACAAAAGCGAGAGACTGAGAGTAAACCTCATATCAAAAGACCCATGAATGCTTTCATGGTTTGGGCCAAGGATGAGCGCAGGAAGATTCTTAAAGCCTGTCCGGATATGCACAATTCAAACATTTCCAAAATATTGGGTAAGGAGAGTATAAAAGCAAATCAAATCGTGGAGAAATGCGAGTGAAGCTAAAGCTAAATTCGTTCTTCCTTCAGGTGCCCGTTGGAAGGCAATGAGCAACGGTGAGAAGCAGCCGTACTACGAGGAGCAGTCTCGTCTCTCAAAATTGCACATGGAGAAGCACCCAGACTATCGTTATCGGCCAAGACCCAAGCGAACATGTATTGTTGACGGGAAGAAGATGAGAATTTCCGAGTACAAGTCACTTATGAGGCAGAGACGTCAGGAAATGCGTCAGATTTGGTGTCGGGAAGGTGGACTCAATCCACCGGCTGGAACTCCTGGAAGTCTCAATGAAATGTCCGAATTTGGACACTTCCTTCAAGGACCTAGTGATATGGGCCCAGCTTTAAGGTGAGTTTTAGTCCCTGAGATGGATCTGCGGCTTAATCAATTAGTCCTGATCCTTATAAACTTGATTACTAGGCCTATTCCGGTATGCTCTCAGCTCAACAGCGAATAACCGGGAGAGAATTTGACAATTTCAAATATTGACACGTCAACTTTATTTCTTCTGATTTGCAGTCGTGATGATACGAGTGAGACGAGCAGTGCTGATGGGAGTCTGTACAATGACTCACTTCATATTCAAGACATGGGAGCAGAGGCCCACCCCGTTTCCCCCTGAACACACTGCTGAACATCCGTAACTTGAAGTATTCTCAGAAGAGTGAAAGTTTTTCAGTTAGAGAAAATAGAAAAAGATTCAATTGAAGTACTTGAATTCCAAACTTAAGTATCTTCAATTTCCCCGAAAGCTTTAACGTATGGAAGACAGCTGAAATATGTAGATTATTGTCACGAGTCAATCATTCTGATTCTTGTATAGTGACGAGATTAGAAAAATGTGCTAAATAGACGAAACTTGTAAGCAAGCGTCAGTTGCAGGAGGTGAAGTCATAATTTTACAAATGAGTAGCTACAATATGCTATTAACTCTCTAACTACTCTTTTCCAATACACTAGCTACTTCCTATTGTTGATTTGAGGAAATTCCGGTTGTCTACTTGGCTTTACTTGGCTGGAATTGAATGTAGTCTTAGAATATCATGATAAAGGTAGTGTAAAGCTCTTGGTATCTCGATAATCTTAGTTTCTGGTATTGTGTTACTACTTGAACACATAATTAACATACTAGTTTAGTATTAGAGTTGATAATTCTTGTAAAGCAGTGTTCACGCGTGTGATCCTCTTTGAACGTATTTGTATAGGCTTTTGACTTATCGTCTGTGATTAACTGACGGTTTGGTTTCTCTGTTAGAAGAAAATTGAATCTCGGTTTCCACCAAATTGTAAGTTATTCAATCTATTTAAATTATGAAGAGTAATTCTGGATAGTTCTGGACAAGGGAGGCTAGAGTCTTCACACAAGTATTTATTACTTCGATAGAGGCTATCAAGTTCCCCTTAAACGTACGTAGTAGCTTAGTGGAAAATCGAGTTTATTGCAATCAAGACATCACCTTCCTCTTATTACAATTTTTTTAAAGTCTCGATGGTTTTTGTCTTTTTTTTAATTTTAAGAACTATGTAATGTAATTTAAATAATTTGTTTTATAGTTTGACGTGTTAACTGGCACCGACCCTTTGATTTTGTGAAAGATTTGACGAGTGGACAAAATTGGAATTTTTATAATCTTTGTTCCGCCTCAAAGACTTTTAGTTGTTGACAGTAGTTCCTTTCTAGACTCATTTAATTCTTACTACGTGATATCAAGAGTTTCTTTGTATATTAGTTATCATTTTATTAAAGTATTTCCATGTATTACAGTACAGTAGTAGAGAGAGAGGGAAAAGATTGGAGGCCCATGCTTAGCAAGGGAACAAAGGAAAATGCAAACAACAGGAAATGCGTATTTCAAATACTTTCGTTTCCTGACGGTAGAGTGCACACATAACCCTTTAAAATTCCTTCCACTCAAACCATGTAACCATAAGAATTGTGTTTCCAAACATTTAGCCGTAGCCAGAACACATGCATAGTTTAGTTCACGTAATAATTAGAAATATTACGGTACAAGTGCAATTCCAGTACAAATACTTAAAGGCTTATTAGTTAACGTTTTGAGTTAAGAATGATCAAATTATGACAACCATAATTTAATGCCGACGCTGCTGCGAGGACCATTTCAAAAGTTCGTGAGCGTGTTTGAAGAGCTGTGTAAAACTTAGAAACGTGAATGAATTGAGCTGAAACTTTCAGCACAAGTGGAGTAATAACTAAATTATATTGCAGCAAAACATTGGGTAAAAATAACCAAATGGGCAGGTTTTAATACAATTTTAGTAGAATTATTTTTTTATTTATTTTTTTATTTATTTTTCATTTTTTTCAACCATATTTTTCCTTTTGTTTCTGCGCTCCTGTCATAATAATCTGGAATTCTGGTTAAATTCCCATAAGCTGAGTTCAATTATTTCTGTTTTACAGATTTAAAAAAAAAATGAGAAGAAAAAAATCGCTTTTGAGCAATTTTCAAAATAAATTACTTCATCCGTCCTACTTGGTAAAATCTCTTGAAACTTTTACCAGAAACATGGCAATCCATGTCTGCTCAAGTTTGTAAAAAAAAAAAATGGCAAAAAATATGAACAGGCAAAGATTTTGAAATTTTGAGTTTTTTAATGAAAAAATGCTGTTTTAACAAAATTGTAATATACTGTTCATTTGAATATTCTTACCCAATTTTTGCTGCAATGTAACTTAGCTATAGCTGTACCTGCGGTGAAAGTTTCAGCTCAATTCATCCACGTTTCTAAGTTTGACAGCTTTTCAAACACGAGCACGAACTTTTGAAATGACCCCCGTATGTTCCATTTCAACCTATATAAAATCAATGCAAATGAGAATATTTGAACTGGATTTGCACTGAAACTCGACATTAAAATTCCTAAATTCCTTGTAGTGTTTTTTTGGAATTTTTCGTGTTTCAATTATTTCCTTAAATGAAGGCTCCATGTCTACAGCTATTAATATTATTCCCCAGAGGGCTTAGTTAAGCCAATGAGTCCTCCAGTACTGTAAAGACCCTTAGAGCTCAAAATATTCTCAAATCTCAAAATAAATCATTAGCCACTATTAATTTTTCGTCATAAACGTGTCGGCCAAGTGTAAAATGTAAAATGCCAAAAAATGTTAATACTGCAACCTAATTCTGTTCTAGTTTTTGTGCCCGAGAGTTAATTTGTCGGCGACTATTACCACTGATCTTCCTTTAAGTGTTAGGAAGTATATCAGTGTTATCTCAAGTATGCTGTAGTCACTATGTAGAAGAGTTGTGTAAATGTACATGTTATTAAGTCTTCTCAATTTGTACGTGGTAGCTAAGTAGTTAAATATTCTACTCCATTACCGTAAGTCCTGGAAGAAGGTCCTGGTTGCTTACTGAATCTGTATTCGAATCTCAGACTGAGATCCATCAGTTCAAAAGAAGGTTGCGTACTCTGTATCTTGATGTACTATCATAATTAATTATGATAATTAAGTAAGCAATGTATAATTGGCTATCCGAATCTAGTACGTACTCCGTAAATCATAAAAATTAGTAAATATTCTCAAGATCAGGCTGGAATTCTACAAACAACGAGCAGAATACGATCAAAATCCCTTTCTTCAGTGTTAATTTCCCATTCCCGTATGGTGAAGTCAAGCCAGTAAGATGAAAACATGGCAACTACAATTACATAGAGCTCCTTCGAATGTAAATGGTATATTCATAGGTGGATATTGTACGCATACAATTCAGGGAGACGATGTCTTTTGTTTGTGGAAGGCATATATTGAATCGTATTCTAATTTATATCTGTAAACATCTTCCTCCGAGTTTTGATCGGTTGTGCGTAGACATACTTAGAGAAATGAATAATAGTTACTGTAAACATTTTGTTTGTCGTCGCGAACATGTTGTTATCATATTGAATTAATAAAAGATACTGAAAATCAATGGTTTGTTTTTTGGATTTACTCTCATGTTTCGCCGACGGTGCATAATTCATTTAAGTTTGAGTTTTATATTCCAGTGTGGAACACACGGCTGAAAGATTTACCACACGGTGCAGATTTGTATTTGATGATTGATGATTTTTGACGACGCAGTTTTACAATATCAGCTTGTTTTCTTTTCTAGTGGTTACGGTTTTCGTTGTGCTGCGGATTTCGTATTATGTTATGGCATACGCGTTGCGATCTCTGATCACAACTCTGTTCATGAAGCATTGTGCATTGTGAGTCGCATATTTGTAATAGTAAAATCGGGTGTTTGAATTTGAAGATTCTATCTAAAAATTCACCCTAACTCGTGCTGAAAAGTAATTCTTTGACATGACATGACATGTGTAGAGATTTGAGATAGAGGGGTTATGAAATGAAGATGCATGCGTTAAATGAACAGATTTAGCACCGTCATACTTTGTATTTCAAGATAAGGAAACGCTTGCCTGGTGCACACACGCTCCATTTTATTTTATCCAACAAGGCTTTTTCATGTCATTAGGAGGATGTTTACAGATTGTCTAAGTTTCTTGCAGCCGTTATTTCGTTTTTTTTTGTAGCTAAAATATTGTAGTTTGTCTGGTATGGTTCAACTTCATAATTTAGAACATGCTATTTTCATAAGATTTGATTTTCTAAGCAATATTGCCTAAAAGTTAAGTGTGTGACTTTGAACGAATTCAAAGACGCAAAAAAGTATTTTGACCAATTTTTTTTAAATGAAGAAATATGTATTAAAGCGCCTGCTTATTACCTTGCACATGTGACATTATTGAAAAGCCTCAGCTCAGCCCATTTAATCCCACCTAAGTAGTCACAAAAATAACTTGTCTGGTATGTTTACAAAAGTGACGAACTATTAATACGATATCGTTAAGGGATTTGACAATGTATTCTCTATAAGGTGTGTGCACTTAATACGACAATGGAATGGGCGTGTAGTAGACCCGTACTCCTACCCTGTGTGGCCCAACGGAAAAGCCGACTGACAAAGGAGTCAATTTGTGTCCTAATTCCTTCTGACAATAGTGAACCTATGAAAGTGAACAGAGATGTGTCTAATTCCCCGTGTAGAAATACGAGTGGTCCACTAAGTCACCCGGTCCCGGTGACACTTTATCCGTCATGACATGCACTTTCCGTCATGTTGGGTCTGGCACGGGAACACAATGGAAAAGGCTGAGTAATCATTGGGCAGATTGCTACACTTTTGAGTCACTCAATGGAAACAATAATGCCAAGGTGCACTCTCCTTGTTTCGCTTTCTGGGGTCACCAGTATTGTTCTACGTTCTACGCGTATTTAATATAAACTGAATACACATACGGGACATAACGCTCAAGTGTTCTGATTTACTCAACGTTAACATAAAGCATACATTTTCTATAAAAACAAGCCTTCTGAAGCCTAAACAGACGATTAGGTAACAAATTGATACGAGTCATGTCATATTGCTGCACGGGTCGCACCTCACACCGGTTCAGATTCCGGACTTGAGGCACAAGCCATCATGTAATAATCTATTAATTATGTCGAGCACATTTATTATGACATGCGACTTAACCCAGTTCCTGCTCCAAGAACCATTATTCATTTATGGTACAATTGCAACCCTTCAATCCTTCACAAGCGAATTATTAATTACATCGTAGTAGGGATCTCCCCATTTTCCAACGAACGGAAAGTTCTTGGCAATGCTAACGTTCGCTTGTAACGGATTTTTGAAATATTCAATTCCAGAATCCACTCCGTGTTTTTAAAAGCTAAAAATACGGAAATTTTGAACTTTGTTTGTCCAGAATTATATGAAACTGTATATATGCATTTGAATATCCTTCCTATAAAATACAGTGATGGGCAAAACGAATGGTCTAGATTTTGTTGCCTTCGGAAATAACTCCCTCGGTTTTGCAAATTCAAGAATGTCACGTGTCTCCGGTTTTGCTACTGCTGTGCCTTTTTAGAAATCTATACGGAGAGCTTAGCTGGAGTAGTCGCGTGTTTGCCGGTGCGATCGTGGAGAACTAAAGTTTCAAGAATACACACAACAACAGCAGGCAGCAAAACCGAGTAGAAGCACGTGACATATTTGATCGCGCAAAACCGAGGAATTTCTCAAGATGGGAAAGAAAGCTGGACTGCTAGTTTTCGTCTGCACTGTACATCTGTACATAGCTGATTGCTGAGTTTGAGAAATAATTAAATGATATTCTATTATTTGAAGGCTAAGAATTTCGAATTTTTCGAAACCAAACTCCAAACTGATTTCCACTCAAAGGAGCATCCATCTCAGCATGGCAGGCACCCAAAAGCTGTTGAGCCATTCAGTTGTATTTGTAATTTGTGATCACTACTGTATTGCTTACTCGCTGGTTACCCATAAACATAAACTATGAAGGAATAATGAGGCATAAAATGCGAGCCATATGTCCAGTTCAAGTAGCAGCATCCGTCGTGCGTGACGTTGAGTAGGACGTGTTCCTGATGGATTTGGTTGAAGGTATTGGTCCCACTTGTGATGAATTTTTAATGAAATTACTTTTCGGTTTTTGGTCCAGATGACCGTTGACGGGATGTTTGAGGGTTCTGGTCTGTCTGGTTCAGCTCTAGTTTTAGCCCAATCTCCCATTGTCTCCCTGCTCATAGTACAGCATGGGGCTTTCCCCACTAAAAGTCACCGCAGCTTCAGCTCCCAAACTCTGTTGAAACAGAAAGGAGAGCTTTAAACTAATATGCAGTTAGTCTGAGAAGAATAGGTCTGTGTGTGCGTGAGGTAAATCCATCATCAAAGGGACCCACCCTTCCAATTTTCAAAAAAATAAATAATATGACACACATGCCGTCCTTACTCTGGCTTCATGTCCCATGCACCCCTGTGTTAATTTTATAATAATAATGCTCAACAATGCCTTGGTCTCCCTTAAAAACTGAAACCCACCACATTGAGCACAAAAAATATGACACACAAAAGCTTTCACAATATTTGACGAAAAGTTTTTGTATCTCGTTTTATTGTAAGAAGATCACCCTGGTGAGCTTTGGCTTTTTAAAGTATTTGTACATATTTGTTCAGCTAAGGCTTATTCCAATATGCGCCTACAACAGCAACAGTGAGGAAGGATAGAAGCTAGCTTTCGTAATCTTTGCTCAATTAATCACCAAGTTAGAGACTGGAATACAAGGCGGCACTTCTGGATAAACACTGATAAGAAAATGATTTGAACAACAACGACCCAAGACAAAGCAAGGAATGAGACTCAGACTTGATATCACTCTCGCTCTCAATTGTCAAAATTACGTATTTTAGTCTGGATTTAAGAGTTTCGTGTAGATCAAGGTCTTAAGATCGGCACACAATAAATTGGAAGGAATCACTCATCCATCACTCATTCCATGAATCGTCAAGTCACCAACGAGTCGGTCTGATAAGACGGCTTGATGCTTTCGAACATTTAGCGTTAAAACATGGCTTCGTGTCACTTGACTCTGATAAAGTCCCACTTTGCTTATACGGTCAATTCCCACAGCTATGCTACTATGTACACTAATACCGTTACTTAATTCAAGTTCAAAGTTCAACTCTGACAATAATTGCTTGCAGGCCATGTGACTAGTTAGCGTTGAAGCCTTTCAAGCAATCCCTGATTTCGTAAAGTCTACAGTAAAGAGTTTTCCAAGGGCAATTGTACTGACAATACTCTGATTGCGTTGACAATTGAATGAGGCTCTTCTTGTTACTATAAAATGAAAGCATTTTAGTTTGTTTTTGTTAACGTTTTAGCAATGAAAATCCGCTTCTTAAGGTATCCTATTATACGAGAAGATATTTCCTACTTGCGTCTGGTAATCACTGCCGACAAGGTGGTTAATTGGAATAGATTAGGATAGACTAAAACATATAGGTAGTTAGGAAGCAACACAAAATCGTGTGGGTCAGTGCTTGTTTATGAATATTTAAAAATTCATTGTTTATTTTTCCACTTTTAATTTGGCGTAATTTGTAGATTGTAATTCGGCTGAGAGTAGTCTCTGTATTGACATTCTACATAGTGTGGTTCTGAAATGAGCATTATGAAATGGAGGTTAGAACCCTTGCAATTTGCTTGGAAGTAAAATCTGACCAGCTACGGAAATACATTTGAATATGAAAATCAAGAAATGGGAGAAAGAAAAATGTGCAACGCACAACGCACAAGCGTTGATTGTTTCAAAATATGTACATTACATTAGTGGTATGCTGCAAAACATACCATTTTCCCATATTCTTGAGTTTTCATTGTTGCCACGGAAACCTGCTTGCTTTTGATTCTTGATTGTATGAAACTTTCATTGTTGTTTATGAAACCGAGGTTTCTTACGAATTGCCTGACATTCCCGACCTCATTTCGTTTTTGACGTTGGACAAGTAAGTTGTCCGAAAGAAAACTCTTTTAATTTTATTATTGTTTTTTATTTAAATCCGCCTACTTTTGCAGTCTTCGGTAGTCGCTACAATGGGTAAGTTCTGTGACAATCCATGGGTCGTTAGTGTTCTGCCGCTTGATCCGTTTACTTGAAACATAATTATATAGGAAGGAACACACGTTGCCCGACATTTCATAGCGGGACAATTCATAGCGCGACAATTCATAGCGGACAATTCATAGCGGCGACTATTC
>JAQFXZ010002017.1:0-10418 GCA_034694025.1 Ceratophysella scotica | reverse complement strand
ATTATAATGAAGAGCGAGACCGAACAAGGCATTTCTCTCTCCAATGGTAAGGTTCGTCAATAAATAACAATTATTTAGTAATTTTCTGCCAAAGAGGTTGTTTACATTTAAAACGATCATGTCAGGCTTATAACTCCTGCCAGATTCGTCTTAACTGTATTTCACCTTGGAGTTCTCTTCAGGTCATATAAGCAAAACCTAATCTGTTAGTTGCCGTTGCAGTTTTAATGTTAATTCCTATCAGCTTTGCATAATCACTAGAACAGCTAATCTTTAGTAGGTTGTTGAGCATGGCTATTTATCGATATGGATACCGAGGTCGAGTGAAGGAAGACGTATTTATGCTTTGCACATCTGTCGCTTAAGCTCTTGATGATGCCACTCGCGACGTCGCGACAAATACCCAAGGTAAATTAGGATGTGTGATTTGGCTATACGTCGGTAGGCTTTTCCATTAAGACAAGCTGAGTCTCTTAAAGGACTGAAGAAGAGTTTATCATAAGTTTGTCAGTTAAAAATCGTTATTTTTATAATGGTAAATCTCTTGAACAATTTGAGTACAATCTTGTCTAATGATTTTATTCAGTCCCAACACAGAGTTATTGAGCTTCACGTAACGCACAATTCTACCAATTTTGAGCGGAATTGCACGGATCGTAATCCTCCGACCCGGGTTGAAATGGCAATTTAGCAACGGTCAAACTATTGGTAAAATCATCTTATACACGATAGAAAATTTGATGGATGTGAATCGGGAAGATTTTAAATAAATCAAAAAATTCTGCACGATGTGTCTGAAAAAATATGTCTTTGAGTAGGACCCTTTCCCTAGTAATTTGATTAATGCACTGAGGCACTACGTATGACAATTGAAAATTGACTTGCACCTTGCACTTCCAGTTCCGAAGAAGCACTCTCACTAAAACCAAAGCTACACACAGGTTCTCAAATTAGCCTTCTGAAGATATGCAACTATAAATTACAATTATGATTTACCTCTGGCGAATTGGCTTTAAAAATCAATACTATAACATCAAATATCGACATCATTTACAGTATATTAAATATTACTGAAAAAAGTCAACTAGCTATAATATAGGATACTTAATTAAATGTTTCAAATTTCTTTTGACCCCCTTAATGACTTCCAAATCGATTTTCGCCATTACTGCATATTCGGTGAATACTCGTACTCAATAAATATACAGTTACCCGGGATATTTACACAAATCCAGTTTTGGGGTCAAAATGGTAAAATGTGAAATTTGAGCTTGACGGATCGAATTAAATATCATAAAATTATCCTCAATTAGGGCGTTATTTTGATTTACTACTCGACCGGGTCGAGTTTTTTGGGGCGTCAGGAAAAAAAAACACGATATTTCAAACTTTGACCCCCGATTTGACCATGAAGGAGGGGTCAAATCGTTTAGGTGATACCCGTTGTCCAATGTTCATTTCACGCGAGCTTTCCATTGTCCTATCGATCTCCGCTCTAGCTGTGCTTGTAAATCGATCCCCTCGCGCAAGCAAGAAAGTCAACTTACAATAATATTGGATACTTAACTATTCACTGATGTTCGAGAATATTTTATATAAAGGTATTTTCTTGCTTGGTTGTGAGGAACGGAGATTGCGTTCTCCTTAGGTCGTACCTTTCTGCCTCCGTGCATGCCTTGCAGTGGAGAGCAAGCAGTTATTATATAGAAAATTTTGTTGCAAATCAATTTTTTTGTAATGGAAGGGTGCCTAAAATTGTTCAAAAATTAAGCAAGAAGAGGTGGTTTTGGTTTTCCAAAATATTTGAAAGTACTCCAGCAAAACCAATTCTTAGATTTCTCCATTGGAATCATCCATGCCCAAAAAAGGTACTACCTAAAATTGTGGGTAAAGCTTCTCTTGCTATGCTTCACATGTAGGTTTCAGGCTGTGCTCTCAGAAAAGGGTCTACGACTGCTATGCTTTGCTCTCAGAAACGTAATTTCTCATGAGTAATCATTACTCGTTACACGTCACTACAGATAAGATAAGGATAAATCATTCTCGACCTTATGTTCATTCTAGCACACCGAATTGAGAGCAACTCCAGTTTCCAGCCTAACCTAGTTATGCAACAGGGAAATTGAAAGGATCAATTCCTGTAATCTGTATTATTGCTACACTATACTTTGACCAGGGCTGTCATCTACTATCTCTATATATTCTGTTATTCTGTTTTGGTATTGAAGTTTTTGTATTCAAATAATCACACGAAAGCATAACTTTTTAGATCTGACCAGAAATGTGAATAAACAAATATATGGCTTGTTTCCAAACATTGGACCAACCATAGGAGAACTGTGAATCAGACAGGAATGAATGAATTGGGCTGAAACTTTAACCACAGATAAAGAAATAGTCATTCATGTTTGCGGCACTATATTGGGTAAGCAATTGCAAAGAGTCAGCTCTCATTATAGGTTTGCTTGAGCATAGCCGTTTCACAGCTGAAAATAATTAAATCTCTAAATCTTTACCTCTGTATATTTTCTCCAAAAATCATTTCAATTTAGCAAATAAAATATGGACTAAAATGTTTTTTGGTAAAAAATCACAACATTTCACAGTACGATGTACGCACGAAGAAATATATTTGGCTAATTACCAAATTTTATATGTTATTTAACAGGGAAACGTACGTACAACAAAGTAGCTGGACTTTAAGTCATGAATATTTCAGGATAATAATAATTATATTTCAATAATTCAATGATATTTACGGGAGTTGATCAGCAATTACTCTAATGCAAAATAAAATTAAAAAAAATTGACCTGGAAGTATGAAGACAAATTTTTTGGTCTAGAGTTGTAATAAAAATTGTATTTTAATCCTTAGTAAAATAAGTATAGCCGCGCACGATTTTTTTTGTCTGGGAAGACGATAACTCGACTAATATTCAACCTATTGACTTGAAAATTAAAAAAAAAAAAACATTAATTTTTTTTGACACACAAGTATGGAAACTTTCGAACTTAGGATCAGTAGAGTCTCGACGTCTTACTCAAATCGTTCAAAAAAGATTTTATATAGTTTGCCAAAACGCGACTAACAACGTAGAAATCAACAAGTATATCAACAACTTAGTCTGACAACAGGAATAATTTACTTGTCCGTTTTAAAGCTAATTCCAAGTCAGTCAAATCTTTTGAAACGACCATTATAGATTATAACCTAGCAGAATACATTTTGCAGTTTCGTACAAACACATTTAAAAAAAAATGTAAACACAAACTTTGTTGTCAAGGTCGTCCAATTTTTTTTTGGTATTTTTGAGTGATTTTTACGGGAAACTGAAGTCATTTTATTGGCATTTTCAATGTTCCACATTTATGCTAAAATGCATGAGTTGTGAAAATAAAATATTTTGCTAAGCGATGATCTACGCTTCGGAATTTATTAGTTTTGTTGTTGAGCCTTGAACGTTTCCTAACGCTGCGCCAAACTATTTCCAAATAGTAGGATTTTTGTACCATAGCTGCAGTTTTACGACCCACAGAGCTGAGCTAACCCCTTATATTAGATTTGGGTTTTGCAGATAGTGGAACTCTTTCGCAAGACCAGTGTGACCAATATTGATAAGATTAGAACAAAATACATTTATTAGTCACAATTCTGGTGAATAAGCTTTCCATTGTCTGTACCAATATCTACGCTAGAGCTGTAAAAATATTTTTACTATGTACTTTGTTCATTTTAGTTGGGTCTTGTTTCTTGGCATCTAAGCCATTCTTCGTTCCTAAAGAAGTACTTTTTACACTACACAATTTCTACAGTATTATCATTTGCGAACTGACAGTACCTATTTTACAAAAAATGGGACCCAGGAGATTTAGACCCTTTGGAATTAATTCCAGTTCCAATGCACAACAAAGGCGTTCCAGAAACAAATCCCTGCAACGACAATATTCCGTCCCGGTAAATACAATTTTCATTAAAACGGATTTTATGATTGGCAAAATCTGATTTAAAATGAATTTTTTTGCCAGGAAGGACAAGCGCCGCCGCCGCCCAGCCAAACGGCAGCGGAGTCATTTTCTACTGCAAAGGTAATAGGAATAGGAATGTTGATGAACGTGTCATTTGTAAGATTAAACTTGTTCTGCTTTCTTTGATTTTTGCACATTTACTTATTATTTTGATGCCGTTTAAAGTTACTTTTTATGCTCAATAGTTTTCTGTATACTACTTCCTTTCCAAATTTTTGGTTGTTAGTCATATTTTGGTTTGAAGTTTCTAAGATCTTCGCAATTTGGTTTTAGTCGGATGCATCTCAGCAGCAATTGCTGGGTTTTTATTACTTGTATAGCTACATGAAATTTTCACCTGGAACTTGCTTTTTCGAAATAGATATGCGTGTTTTTGCTTAAAATTCTTTTTGTTGTATATTTAAGTATATTTTCTAAAAGTAATAATCAGAGGCCGGATCGGCGAGTGAGAACATCTTTTTGATGTTGAACAACTGTGTCATGAAACTTCGGAGCTATCCGAGTCTGGTCATTTAGGTCCGAAAACCAAAAGTTATAAACACATTTATTCGCATTTTTAAGGGTGTAGTTCATTTTAAAAAAAATTGTGAAATTGTACACTTTAGCACGTTTGTGTTGTTTTTAGCGCATTTTGATACCTTTTAAGTGCATTTTGTTGTTTTTTGCACTTTTTTGCACATTTCTTTCACATTTTAGAAATTTTAGATTAGTCTTAGATTAGATTAGACAGATTTTATTTTACAAAGTACATTTCTTGTACACGGATTGTTTTTTTTTAGCGCACGGGTGCCATGCTCGGCCTGAGCACATTTAAAAACATTTATTTTTTGAAACTGTAGCACTTATGCGCATTTGTGTTGTTTGAGTTTTTTTAACACATTTTGTGGCTTTTAAGCGCATTTTTTTCCGATTTATTAGCACATTTTGTGTACACTTTTCGAGGGTTTTGTCACAAACATTTCCGAGCTCTGGTAGTAATCCATATGTTGACATTTTTGACTTATTTTATTTCATATTTGGACGCATTTCAGTTCATAAGAGATCATGCTTGTGCTGTAAGCTGTAATTATGAAGACATAAACATGCATATCAATTTCAAAACAGAATACCATTTGGGATTTTTAAGTTCGGAGATGACAGAGAATGATAAACGATTGCTCGGCATACGAATTTTGAAAGGATATTCCAAATCCAATTTTTTAAATGCAGCTGTAGAAAGGATACTCAAAATCCCAAACCTGGATTTGGTCATTTGGATTTTCTTTCAGATATATTTTCTCCATATTTGAAATGGTTGATTGTGGTATTCCTCAGGTTGCATTTGATGTCCTTGAATCTCCATTTTGACAACTTACGCTAAATTTCAGGCAATCAACAAAGAAAATGCACAAGCGCAGGGAACCAGTTCGACTAAGTTGCAGAATTTAAGCCGTGCAAAACGTCGGACTCGAACAGGTGCGGAAGTTGTGATGGACCTCTTCCTTTGCGGAGCCAATAAACCACGCAAGACATATAATACTGTCAGAGATTTGGATGAAACCTACTTTCCAGCGCCTCGGACTCAGAAGCTGTCTGAAATATCAAATTACAATGAACGCGAAGTAGTCGATCCTAAGCCTGAGGCAATTTCAGCTGTTACAGATGGAGATTCCTCACTAAATAAACCAATCGTGGATAATTCAAACCCAAACTCCGAAATTGAAATTCAAAATCCTTCAACAAATAAACGAATCGTTGACGAATACAATCAAGATTCCGGAGTTGAAGATCGAAATTCATCACTGAAAAAGCAAATAATCGATAAACCCAAGAGAAAATCGGACGTCGAAGATCAAAGCAAATCAAGTACCAATATTTTCAAACCGACAGAATCAGTAACCGATGCGCATGATCCGTTTTTAAGCGAAGAACCCGAAAAGCCCCCTAATATTGAGAATGATGACGACGTGTTTACGATGGGACAGAACATTCAATCTCGAGAGGATGTTCGAACTTCCAAACCAGAAAAACGCGGGATACACCGGAGAAGCCACCTGCCCAAATTGGACAACTTACATGCAATCAGACCACATTCACAGTCCTCGCCAATTGAAGAATTTGAAACGATTGTGTTACCGGTCGAAATCGGTGATTCTGTAGCGGATGTGCCAATTACGCAAAAGGCACTCACGAAACGCGCAAGTAGAATTATGTTGGATGAAACTTCTGGTGAATTTGCAAAGGAATTTCAAGTATTCGACTTGAAAGTGGTGGAAACGAAAAGAGAAAAAGGGATTTCTGCTCCACGCTCTCCAGGTAGCCGTCTTAATTTCTGAACTGAATATTGGATTTAGTTTACAATTGTAAAAAAATCCAAACTTGCTGCAGTCAAACTTCAGATTGTATTATATAAATATAGTTTTTCGAAACTAAAATCAAAAACTTTGAAATTTTTTAAATTGGTTGGATGATAGGTATTATTTATATAAATTCAAATTCATAAGCTTGGAGTTTTTATAAGTCTTTCTATATTTTTAACATGCGTTTAAATCATGAAATTCAAAAATCGGTATCATATCCAACTATCTAAGCGTGACATGTCTAAAATAAGTGATGTACATGTAAAATATTTTATAGACATTTCAGATTTTGGCAATATGACCCCGACTTTGAGCTTAGTTTTTAATTTTTAGTAGTTCTAACCGCTTTAAGCTGATATATATTTGATTCCTTTTGAGATTTCAGTGGGCATCAATTTTAAATCAAATTGTATACGTTAATTTAACCTAAATCACGATGTTTAATCTAACTTTGATAATATTTGTTGTACGATACGAGTAATTCAACAAATTGGTTACATACGATTCAAATATTTTAATCAATTTTAATATAAACTACACACCTTTGTCATATTTTCAGAAAATGAAAGTCAGCTCAACGAAAGTGAAGCAAATCCGTCGAAATTTCCAGATGTGCCAATCTACAGCAATATACAACACATAATTCGTCATGCAACAACAAACCAGTCGACTAGCGCTCCAAAGTATTCATCGGTACCACTTACTACTTCCGGGTCAAAATCCGTTGCCATAGAAAGTTTTCCAAGAGATTCAAAGCTGGGACCTAACGAAATCACAAAAGTTGTTAAACCCGCTTCTGAAACCCCAAGTAAGCATACCGTCTCCGTTCCCAGCAAAAAAGTGAAAGTTCCAGATCTTGAAGCCTTAATTCAGTCCATGCGTCAAGAAGTAATTGAAGGGAGTAAATCACCAATTGGAAGCCGTGCCGGAAGTACTGACCAACTTGCGTCCGCTAAGAGTACATCTTCATTATGCACTGAACCACAGCAACCACTTCCTCCGAAGAAACTAGATGAAAGGACAAAGCCTCATTTGGGGATAAACAAAGGAATTCAATGGGAGCGAAATTCGTGTTATATGGACACTACACTTTTCTGCATGTTCTACCAATCACACGCTTTTGACAGTATTTTGATTAGAAGAAAAGGGGAAACTGAAACTACGGCTAAAATACGGAAAGCCTTGACAGATGCAATTGTTGAACCGTTGCGGAAGCGAAACTACTGTGAAGCCGAGCGGATTTATGAGTTTCACAACCTTCTTGGACAATTAAATCCAAAATTACTAAACAGTTTTGCAGGTAAACTTTAAATATTAAAAAACAAAATATAACACTGTTGAGTATCATATTACTTGTGAGTGAACCAAGCTTGGCAAAGTACATGTTTTGAGAATCCCATATTTTACATACGCGTTGCTCCAAAGGAATGTGCTTACATTCTGTATTTTGAAATGTTTGCTTCATTTGTGTTTCTTTATTTTCTGAATTTCATTTGGCAAAAAATGGAATGCAAACTTTGATATAAGTGTGCGCTTCATAAAGATAGAAAATTAGCGAAAAGTCAGAGTTCTGAAGTCGAATCAGCCACAAAATTCAAGTATTTAAAAGAACGTCCACTCTCTTCTCTTTTTAACTCTAATTTTGACACTACGTATCAAACAACCCTCGTATACTTGTATCAAACAACCCTCATATACTTGTATTTTACAGATCCCGAAGAGTTTCTCTATACACTACTGGAGGACGGGCTACAAGTTAAGCCTTTTATCAACTTCACTGCCGGAATACAGGACTTGATGCACATGGTCACACTGGACACGAATAATGACTGCAGGGAAAGTTGGTCAAGTACACAACTTTTGTTGGAAATGAGCATGCGTGAAAATTCCTTGGAATTTGCATATCTGCCCTTCCCAGCACTTTTACTCCAGCTACCAAGATGTGACGGAGTTCTGCAACGATACGAGTTTGTTATTCCGAATCTAGAATTGGATCTATCTGTCATGCTTCCTAACAATGGATTGGATACCGATGAATACTTAATGAGCTTGAGTGGTGTGATATGCTATCGTCACGGGCATTACACATGTTTCCATAAATGTCCTGGAGGATGGGTCTATTTTGACTCCATGATCGGCAATGGAAATTCGATGGTAAGCTGCAAAATATTTTTCTGGTCCAGCGTAAATTTCCAAAATCGTTGTACGAGGATTTTTACACTAATTTTGGTCCATTTTGAAAAATATTATATAACGGAACAACAATAAATTTAATAGGGCTGATACTTTCAGCAAAGATATAACATGATAGCTTGGCTCGTGGCGTAACCTTTCTATTAAACATGTTATCCAATTTCTTTCCGCAAAGTATCTCAGTGTTTACTTTAAACTTTGTGAAAGTTTCAGACCAATTAATTCATTTACATATATGTCGGCTTTATAGGCTGGACAAAATCATTTATATTTAAAAATCAATGATTTTAAAATAATAATATTGGTAATTTTAAGGATTTTGATAATTGGCTTTTGATTTTGAGAAGGGAACTTATTTTGCATTTTTAACTTGAAAATCCCTATTTTAAGCTAAAATTTGCGATTACTATTTGACTTTCAAATTACGATTTAATATAGGGAAAATATATTTGCTTTTGATTTGATTACCTATTTAAATTTGACTTTGGAATTTTTTCAACGAATGTTCGGTGATTTCTCCAATGATTTTGAAAATAGCTTTCTAATGATTTCGCTCTGCCATGTCCGCTTTACAGCTTTTTTTTAAAATTTCTCTGAATCTGTTAGGCAATACCCGTATTACAGCTTTGTATTTGCTCTTTAAAGGTGGAAGAAGCAAGTTGCATTGAAGACTGGTTGAAAACATTCCAGAGCACCATGAATGCACCAACTACACTGAGACAACGGCGCAAACTTCCAGCTATGATTAACAGGCTGATTTCTGACGCACATATATGCATCTATGTCCCCAATTTATCACATACGCCTGTTTAAATATAAAAAAATGGTGAACCAGAATCGGAAAATGTTCTTGATAAAACGGCATTTCAGATGTTTTGTGGGTTTTCTTCTCCTCCTAAATGTTTTCAATAAACCATAAATTTGCGTTTTAAAAGTTACTAATAAATAAATAAAATAAATGTTACGATCAAGATATCTAAATGGAGGAATAATATTCAGGACAATTTTTGTTAGGCTTGCTACATATTTTTTATGCTGATAGGATCCCCACGATGCACATCGACAACAACGCGGCACTTATAGCCAATTCCTGTATTCCATATTTTTGGCAAATTTTATGGCTTTAACGCATATTTGCAGACTTTTTTTTTTTAATTTTGCCACATATTTGGGAGTTTTAAATTATGTTTTTTCACTTTCTGAAAGTAGTTCTTTTACATATTTCGTTTAAAAAAAAAAGAATTCTTGTCGGAAAGTACGTTTTCCAAGTTGCTTAACTGGATTTTGGAGACAATGTCACAGTGGCAAAAGACTTTTTGGCAAAACGTACTGAGAAACATGACGACTCAGTGCTGAAACGAGGCTTACCTGAGTACCGAAAAAGACTGGGAATTGAATACTTGTGTCAGAAAAACTTCTACGGCAAGTTTATTCATTAAAGTTTGCCATTTTGTATTATGCTAAATGTTTCTCACAATTCAGAACGGTTAAACTTAGACTTGCTTGGCTGTGTAAAGCGTGAGAAGGACCGATTAATTTACAAACACTTTTTGTATATCGTTACTACGAAAAGCAACTGGACAATCGGGAATTCCAAAGGTGTTTCCTTCTAGAGTTGCTCAGCTGCTTGAGGCCTCAGAAGAACAAATTAATTTAAGAACAAAGTTTACTATACTGTTAGTACTGCAAGCAAATGGAGAATCAGAAATTCCAACCTTGTTCTCTCCTAGAATTCCTTAGCTGGCTGAGACTTGAGAAGAACCAAATTATTTAAGAACAAAGCTTGGTATACTGTTACCACAAAGAACAACTGGACAATCAGAAGGTGAAAATTTGTTTCCTTCCAGAATTGCTCGGCTG
>JAQFXZ010002016.1:0-10418 GCA_034694025.1 Ceratophysella scotica | reverse complement strand
AGACGGACGGACGGACAGACAGACAGACAGAAAGGGCAATCGCATAAGCCCTCGGCCTAGGGGGCCAGGTCTAATAATTATGCTTCCATTTGGCAAAGATTTATTAAAAAATTGTAATAAGTTTTCTTGTTGTCATTGGAAGTTTTCATGTAACGCCATATTCTTAAGGCGTCGCTTTCTTTGCTAAACACTTATCCCAATCCGGCCAGTATGTCTCCTTCATACGTAGAACGTAGGCTTTCAGATTCGGGAGTTCTTCTGTATAAATAGTGGAACAATAGTCAATTTATAATGATCTTTGATCTTGCACTATAATGTAGGTTAATTTCCATCAGATGAGCGTACCTTTGACCATTTTTTCGTAGGGTGACCCAGGAGCACAATACATAAGCTGAACCAACATTGCAAATACGGCGCAGTCCGTTTCAGAAGCCTCATCTCCTAAAATGAATTTCTTATTTCCCAAAAGTGCAGACAGAGCTCGAAGGTCATCACCCATGAGGTGGAATATCTCGTCATCCATGAGGCGACCTGTGCCTTGACACCAGGCGTTCTCGGCCAATACTTTCCGAAGAGAGCGGAAATAAGAAGTTGGGATATCGAATACGCTCTGAAGACTTTCAACACTGTCTTGCACGTAGCGCCACATAATCACGCCCCTGTTTGCAACACAGAAAGGAAATAAGTAATCGTAGACGCTTCGTTAATCGTTTGCGAATCGAAATAAGTAATCGTTTGCCCTAGTACCCTACTGAGTAGGGCAGTAGGGCAAAGTAGGGCGCTCTACTTCGCAAAACTGTCCTACTGAGTTGGGCAGTAGGGCAGTAAGCCAAAGGTTCAGAGTAGCGCGGTAGGGCAGTAGGCCCGGGATTTAAAATAGGGCGGTAGGGCAGCAAGCCGGGAATTCAGAATATGGCAGTAGGGCTTTACTTTCAAAGTAGGGCGGTAGGGCAGTAGGACAAATTGGCTACCCATGAACACAGCACAAACAACAATCATAGAATGGAAAATCGGCTTATTCAGTAGGGAGATAGGGCAAAGTAGAACGTTATACTTTACCCTACTGTTTTTTTTGTAGGGCACATCATGCGGAGTAGGGCGATAGGGCAATAGACCGAGAATTCAAAATAGGGCAGTAGACCAAGGATTTATAGTATGGCAGTAGGGCGGTAGGGATGTAGGCCGATAATTTAGAATAGGCGGTAGGGCAGTAGGACAAAATAGTTGCCCTCTTATGTAAGTAGTTGATGATTCGTTTGAAAATTCAGCAGTTGCTTACCATACAAAGTGTTCTTCAATCATTACACGGACAGCAGTTCCAAGAGCTCGTTCCGTTTCCGAATAGTTTCCAAGCTTCTTGCTATATTTCCTAAAAATAATTGTCAACTCAGTAATATATTCAATTTTTTGCAAGGCTTAACCAATATTTGCAGCATACTTAGCCAACAATTCTATAATGAGCTGCGAGTCGGAATAGTGCTCTCCGTTGAGTGTAATCCACGGCGTTTTACCCGTCTTGGGGAAGAATGGCGACAGATGGTCAACCTTATAATTATATACAAAATAGTTTTCTTATTTATTCAAGATTCCACAAATATATTCGAATTATTAAAATCAAAAATGCGTAATAATTACAAACTTCGTAGGGAATGCCTGTCATCCTCATCCACGTCTCTAATTTAAATGGGAATGGAGAAATACATGGAGCAGTATATGCCGGTGGTCCTGAATGGAGGATAACTACGTCCTTAGGCGAATCCTTCCATTTATCCCTATATTCAAAATACACCACGTTTAGCAAAAAAAACTATTAATATAATATGCAAAATTTCGCGTATATTCGTACAGTATACGTTTATTATGAATATTAGTTAGTAGACACGATCCAGCCTTGCAAATCAAATACAACCCTCCAGCCGCCACGAGGACGACAGGCGTCAAATCCCGTACTGGTTCTGGAACAATTTCACGAATTTTTTCCATGATTAAACCGAATATTTTTGCAACGCTCACAATTGGCTTTTTTTAACTTTTCTGACTGCACAAGGCACGGGTCCGGTTCGGAATGTGAAAGCACAGGCCTAGCTAGTCAGTATGCATGGCCTAGCTAGAGCTAGAAAGTTTCATACTAGAAGTATGATTATACTAAATTAGGAAAATTACAAATTATATAACATGCCTACATAGTAACAGCAACACTAGCCGCTTCCAAAGCTCAAGGTCAAAGAACGTATGAGAGACAAAAAATCGTAACCCACCTATATGCCTATGCAGCATATCTGTATGTAGTGTGTTAATTTAATTCGAATCCTATATTCCGCGTAAAAAAACTGATGATGAAATACAAAAAACAAAAATGCTGACAATACAGAAAATACTGAAAATGAAGATTTTTTTAAATCTTTCGTAATTTCTTATGAATTTGAGTGTTTTCGTGGAATTTTGTCAGTAATTTGGTGTTTAATAGAATTTTGCAGTCGGCCCAAATCGTGAAACCTTTAACAGATGCCAATAAGTAATAACTTTAGAACGTATGTGGGAAAGCAGAGATTTTTATTCTGACTTCTAAATTCCACAACCGACAAACAGGGCTGGGCAAAATCATTTGATTTTGAAAATCAATGATTTTAAAATTGTTATTTTGGTAATCTTAAGTACCAACTTTGATTTTCGGATTTGGTTTTGAAGAAATGAGCTGATTTAGTATTTTGATTTTGTAGTATTATCTATTTTGATCAGGAGAATCGCGATTTTCAGCTAATTGGCGATCATGAGTTGACTCAAAGACTACGATTTAAAATAAGAAATATCGTTGATTTTGGTTTGATGATTTGATTTTGTCAGCGAAAAGCGATTGATTATGATTTTGAGATTTTGAAGGCGAATTTTTTGTGATTTTGGTCTATGATTTTGAAAATCATTTTCTAATGATTTTTCCGAGCCCTGCTGACAAAACCTATGAAACAACCCTCGTATGAAATATCAAATATCTCAAGATCCAGGAGCCAGGCGCCACGAATTCAGTTTATCAAAGAGTGCGTTTATTTGATTAACGTTATCAAGATTCTTCTGTGGCAGGACTACTAAAGTTATTTTATGTTAATTTAATGATAAATGGTAAGTAATGTATGTAATGAATGAATGTGACGGATCTTAGCGTCCCTTTTCCCTTTAACGGAAGATAGGCGATAAGTCTAACCACCGCCGCTGTCTTAAGGGACATCCCAAATTCCTGGTTTGGTTTTCCGCGTGTTGCGGAGACATTTGTGATGCGTCTAATGATAATTACGTTATAGGGGAAGGGTCTATCCTGGCCTAATGCAATAAGTTTGTCTAAGCTAAGTCCACACAAAATAAGATCAAGGTTTGGGTGGCCGGTGGCACCATCCAGTCTATTCCTCTCCTCAAATTTACTTTCCCACATGAAATCAATTAAACTGCCAAGCCAAGCCAAGCCACTGTCCTCGAGTCTAAATTCCACTGGAAGAGATTCTCAGAAGAGCGTCCACGTTCCGGCCCCTCCGACTCGGCTAGATTATTGGACTCAAGTGGAATGCTAAATGAATGACTTCATTTGGATAGGATATTGTGTGGTTACACGCTCTGTATCCGAAGCTCATGCGGATGTAATTATTTTGGTTCCTCAGATGAGGCAGACATTAATTACTCTAGTTTTTGTTTTAATGTCTCTATCTAATGTGCTGTGCATGTGCAAATGCATTGGGGACGTATGCCTGCCAAATCCGATGAAGGGTTTCCTTTCTCATGTCCAAGGTTCCTCAAGATTAATTGATGCACGTGGATGAAGAGATCCAGAGAAAAGCTTGAATGAATGAGATGTCAGCGATGAAAGGTTGTTGCATCGAATATTTAGTTTAAATCTTAAAAATTAGGACATAAAAATTCGCCTCGGAATTCCGAATTCTGAATTGCAATGAATTCCGGGCCAAGAATTCCAAATTGGATTCGGATTTCGGATGTAAGCATATTAATTATATCATAGCAGAATAAATTAAGTCCAAAAAAACACTTGTAAATCCGAATACCTACCGAATTTGGAATTTGCCATAAATTCGAAATTGAAACCAAAATATTCGCATTTTATGTCCCATCATAAATACCTACTTCAAAAAGACTCACCTACGTCTGAGTATATTGAATCTTGAGTGATATTCTTGAAGTTTCTACTGGATGATTTGTCTTTTGTGTTAGTGATGCATTAACGGTAAAAACCAAGCATCGAAATTATGAAAATTCAAATTAAATCAAATACCAAGGTCTTTCAGACAGACAGCTGCAATGCAAGTGTAAGAACATATTTTTGTCGAATTTTTTTAAAACCAAAATTGACTTCAAACGTTTTAATTGGTGTACTTGTATTTCGCCTTTGTTTTAGTGAAAAGCTATCAAACTAATCATTGCCTTAATTAAATTTTCCGATTATTCCGAAACGGCATTGAACGCCAAACGAGTATACTCGCCTGCTGCTAAAGAACCTGGATCCCTGGATGTAATGCGATCTTACCCGCTGGAATTTATTCTAAATTCTAAATCGTATGTATGGCATACGTTGTACTTTACTGAATATTACTCGCTTAATACAAGACTATGGTAGAGATGTGGATGTTTGAAGGGGAAGGAACGGGAACGGGAGTGTAAATCATTTTACCCTTTAATAACTTTCACAACTTTTCAGGCATGAAATTAATGTTTTTTGCATTGTCATGCCTGCTGAGATGACAAAGGGGCCGATCGATCATTAACTTGGATTTATTCTATGGACGGATGCTTTTGTGAAATAAACGGACAGAATACATTAGTGGGAAAATCTGAATATTAAGTGTATTCAGTTCGTAAATATAGAAGTTGCAGGGGGTGTGTAGATAGTATAACGTGCAATACAAGAAATCTGGACAAATGGAGACAAAGGTTGAGGTTAAAATACGTCCCATCTGGATCGATTGGATGGTTTAACATTATTTTATTCAAATTAAATATTGCTGATTTTCTATGAATTTCATACCAGTCATTTTCTAGGGTATTTAAAATGCCGGTATATGATATAATTACAAAATTTGAGTCCCGATGAATAGGGAAGGGATTCTTATGCAAAGACATATTTTATTGGGCACTTCTTGCTCAAATTTTGAGTTAAGATCTTTACGGTTCAAATTGACGTGAGTCCAATAACCAAAATTCTATACTTCATATTTTTGCATATTTTTGATGTTTTTCATATTTTGGTACATATTTTGAAGTTTAAAAGCATATTTTGACCCTTTTCCAAGTAAATTGTTTTTATTTGATTTTGATTTTTATTAAGAAAACAACTTGTCATATATTAGTTGGGTTATGTTCAGTCGAAACGCGCCATATAATGTGACAGTGGTCTGTCATAAGAAGGAATACTCGTAACAATGTTTAACTTCACAGAATGATTTTTAACCAAAAAACATTTTGCAGGGTCAAAGTAAAGATTATTGAACAGACTGTAAGCTCCGATTTTAACCGCCCATTGTAACCTCCCAAAACTTTGACAAACCTAACCTAACCAGAATTTACCAACGGGCGTTTCCGGAATAACCTAACCTAACCTAAAGGATCAAAAGGCATACAAGACAAGAAGCCAAAATATGTAATTTTCAGCGGTTATAATGGGCGGTTACAACCGGAGGTTACAACCTGTTCCATAATATTTACTTCAACCTTTTGCGGTATTTTACGTAATGATATACTTGGACTTCCTTGGAATAAGGATTCGGTCTAAACTTCAGATTCGAATCTCGAATCTGGGCGAATCTAAGGCATTAAGATTCGAATCTGGATTCGAGTCCCTGTGCAAGCCAATTATATGAATTTGATGATTGAATTTTAATTAAAACTACTTCCAAACAAGTAAACTTTTTTGTGGTATTAGATTAGCTAAAGAACTATTGCTTCTAATATCTGGTATCCCGTTGCCAATTTCAAATACAAACTTTACTAGAGTAGTTAAATCTAGAATTCTTAAGATCTATAAAATGGCCAATTTAGCATCCCCAAAAAATCTTTAAAATACTATTTTAGGACACAAAAATGGGTTTTAAGACTTTACTATTCAAACTTATTTCCGATTTTTTTTTTATTTTTCCTTAATTTTACTCCATTATTTTGAACAGAATTTCTCGATGGATACAAGCTTCTTCAGTTTTGTTCTGATTTTTTTGGAATTTTTCAACCTTTTCCCCGATTCTTCAATTTTATTTTCGAAGACAAAAGAGTTCACAACCATGGTTTAGAGTTTGAGGTTGTAACTGCCAAAAAATACAATTCAGCATTTATACAATTGATATCTACCATATGGGCTACCACACATATGAAGTGGATAAAATATTCAAAGTACTAGGCCTAAAAATTAATAAAATTAAATTAAATTAAATTGCAAGGAGCTTACTTATACTAATATTTAAGTTTTCTTGTTTCTGAGGCTGGTGTTCAAAGGGAATTAGCTTGCTCCGAGCGAACGTGAAACAAATAAGTTTAAATATTTGTAACAGGTAAAGAGCATCCAGCAATTGTCCGAATTACACGCCACGGTCTCCAGTAGTTGCCAAATAAATTCACTTTAGTAACTGCGATTCGAATCTCGAAGCCTTGAGATTCGAATCCGAATCCAAAAAGTTGCCCTGGGGTTCGAATAGTATTCGAATCTGAGATTCGAATCTTTATTCCCTGTGTTATGTTCAACGATGATGCTGGGATGCACAAATGTTCGATAGCCCAAGTTTACACTGGAATATAAAGGAGAAGACCAATGATTCCGTCAGTTGCGATACTATGCATGACTGTAGGGAACGTATTTCTAGAAAGCAAGAAAAATTTCCCAATAGGAAGTTGAAGTGGACGACAGGATAGTCGGAATTTCAGATCTTCCCGATCATGGAATGTTCGTTTACACCGCTCGATGGTAGTCAGAAGTGTGATGGAGTTAGAAGTTATCTGGTAGGGAAAGGCGAATATAACATACAGAAACAACGTATCAAATATTACGGTTATGAGAACGCCGAGCGATAAAAGGACGCCCAGGGTTTCATTCAACCTTATGAAGCAGAATATGGATGTAATGATAATTATAAATGCCAGTAGGATTCCGATAGGTAGAATTTCATTTAAAAGGTCAAGCCATATGTCCATATGTAACGAAGTGGCCCGGATCAAGCGCTTCCAGTTATTCTTAGTTTCCAAACTCGCTCGCTTTCCATTTGATTCCCAGGCGCTGATTTCCCTAGTAAAAATGATTATGTAAATAACACTCGGTGAAGCAGTCATAAAAGAATAGCAAATCGGAGTGTAAGTCCCAATTTGGTATACATTTCGTGTGCGATCTATATTTGGTAGATTATGCAGAACATTTGGATCACGTGTGACCAAGTTTAGTAGGTCTCACTCATACGAGGGCGGGATGAAAAGTTTCGGGCCCATGTTGGTGAAATGCAAACTTAAGAACTTGCAGTCTTGAATTTTTATGACCTTTAAACGTGGTTATTTTGCAAATAAACGCACTCGTTTAACCCATTCAAAAAAATATTATTCTGATTGAGAGTCCACCCAATCTGCGCGCCGACTGTGATTTCGTAGTCGTTTCAGTACCGGTTCCCTCTCAAATCTTTCCTTGGGTGTTGAAACAGGTAAAAGACACTTAAGACAAGGTCATAACTGTACTGAGGGCGGGGAAGCTCAATTTAAAGGGATCGGTCCAGTGCAGCGCCTGTACGAGGAGAAGTTTGAGGTGACGTGTTTTCATGTTAAAAAAAGAACTGGTGCTGTCAGAGGTCCTTACTTCCCATATCAGATTGTGTAACTCAATTGCTCCAATATTTTGCAGCGTAGTCACAGCTAAAGGTGCTAACCAGCAACAAGTAGTAAGGGTAGGATATTCCTCTTGTGTCCAAGAAGAAGCCACACATTCACATTTTCTTCTATTTTTAGGTGAATGGTGAATGTCCCTTAATGTTGGAGGAAAACCATGATTTTCACATTACATTGAACCCTAGTTTGAAGCTGAGTCACGATGATGAATCCACATGTCATATCCTGTCACCCGATGGGTATAGAAGGTGCCAGGATCCGCATAATAGATTTCCAGAAACTTTTGAAGAATTCCCGCCCGAGCAGCCTATTTTTCGAGCCGGAGCGGCAATGGGAACCATTTGGACTATTTTCTGTAGGCTAGAGTTTTGAGTAGAAATGAATTACAATTACAACTGCTGTTTAGAAATGCCTACTTCCACTTCCAGTGCATGTTTAACGAGTTTAAATTTTCCGGTCTTTCATCACATTCACATGTGCTCACACGCCAGCGTCATATTGGTGGTAAGTGACCTCGATTGACCTCTAACGACGGGTTTTCTCTAAGGTGGACTCTCTGCTAAGTCCGAACAACCGAGCCAATCCGACCACGCGGTTAAATACGAAGGCTAATCTTCATAGTAGACAAGATTTGGCCTATCAAATTTTTCATGCGTCGGATTCTTTTCTAGCGCAAAAAAATTAATCATCGATCGGAAATGAAGTTTAAACAAATTCATGCTTGCGCTGGATGTCTTGTTGAATAGTTTTTTATTGACCGTGTTCTACTAAACCGGATTTCAAGAACAGGGTAACCCCATAGTACTTTCGTTTGCTCTTTGCAATGAAAAAAAGATCGGGGCTCTAATTCTTCGGCATCACACTCAGGCCCGAAACTTTTCATCGCCCCCTCGTAAATGGGGAAGTTGCTCTACTGAGTAGGGCAGTAGGGTAAAGCAAGGCTCCTACTTCACTAAACTGCCCTACTCAGTGGGGCAGTAGGGCAGTATGCGAAAAATTTAGAGTATGGTTGTAGGGCGGTAGGGCAGTAGGCCGGGAATCCGCAATAGAGCAGTAGGGGAGTGGGGCAAATTGGCTGCCCATGAGGACCGCTTAAACAACAATCATACAATGCAAATTGCCCTATTCAGCAGGGCAATAGTGCAGAGTAGAGCGCCCTACTTTGGTCTACTGTCTTATTTAGTAGGGCGGTGGAGTAGTAGGGTACATCATGCGGAGTAGGTTGATTTAGCAGTAGGCCGAGACCTCCAAATAGGGCGGTAGTGTGGTGCGGCAGTAGGCTGAGAATTTAGAATAGGGCGGTAGGGCAGTTGGCTGAGAATTTAGAATCGGGCAGTACGGCATCCGGCACAGAATGCGGAGTTGGGCAAAATAGTTGTTCATCTATGAGCGTACATGCAATGCATGCATGACGGATGGATGGAGTGTATGATCTACAAATAATATAGATGTTGGTGCATTCTGTGATCTATCTTAAATAAGATGGAACCACATGCAATGATGCTTGTGGATGAATAAAGCAAAGAGCACGATACAAAAAGAGCGGCACTAGTTAGGCTAGATTAAATGAAGATTTCCGAGCGTCGCGCTTTTCGGCGGAAGCGTTTGCGTTTGGTTTAGAATGTTTAAGTTCAGCTCTTGATGCTATGGGCTTACCGATTAAGATTTTCGAGAGAATTTAAGATACTTTTGATGTTCCTCGTTAGAAATATGACGACCAAATCAAAAATCCAAAGGGCGATACAGAATACTGCTGTATACGTGAGAATCACTGAATACTTGAGCCAAAAACAGTGAAAATTCCACAGGATTCCCAAAGAAATGTTATTCTCAGTTGCGAAGAGAACGGCAATTGGACATATACTCCAGCCCACAAGGGATATTTGCCACAAAGTTCTTAATAATAGCTCAGAGTCTTCGTTTGACCGAGATTTCTGACAAATCTTTCCTGGAAAATAATATACACATAATATGAGCTGGGACGATTTTAATTGTGGTCCAGATCATATATTGTGAAATTGTATCACAACACAACACAAGCTATGTTGTGGAATACGTGGTAATACTTAGACGTGACATATCCCCTATGGTGTAATAGGACAACTTGTCCTATTTTAGTTAGATTTTGCCGAAACTTGCGGTTTAATTTTAAAAGTGGTGGGTCATAAGAAAGGTATTATGCTGCAGATACTCCAATCATAGAGGGCAACTTGCCCTACTGAGTAGGGGCAAAGCAGGGCGTCCAATTTCACTAAACTGCCCTACCGAGTAGGGCCGTAGGGCAGTTTGCCAAAAATTCATAGTAGGCGGTAGGATTGGCCAAAAATTCAGAGCAGGGAGGTAGGGCAGTAGGGAAAATTGGTTGCTCCTGAGGACAGTACAAACAATAATCATACATACGCCAATTGCCCTATTCATGGGCAATTTGCCAATTTTTTCAATTTGAGAGCAAAAGGGCACATCATGCGGAGTAGGGCGATGGAGCAGTAGCGCAGGGTAATCCGATAAAATGGCAAAATCTAAATTGGCAACACTTGGCTCCGCTAAAATGGCAACGTTTTAAAGTGGCA
>JAQFXZ010002015.1:0-10420 GCA_034694025.1 Ceratophysella scotica | reverse complement strand
TACCAAACCGAACCGAACCTTCAAGTTAAAATATTTTTAACTAAAATTACCTGACGTGTAGCACTTTTGGATTTTACTCAACTGATTTTTGCCAAAATGACCGACTTGGATTTAACCGCGACTTGGAGTGCGATAATTCCAGATTTTTTATTGTTCTTTTGTTCACGATATTCGTACGGGGGTGTTCCATGGCAGCGAGATTTTAATATTCGGAACTACTCCTTTAATGTTTTGATATATAGTTTGCTTAGCTATTCAATAAAGCAAAGTTGTAGTATATGTATGTAATCAAAAATGAGCTGGTAACAGGCCATCATAACTCTATGCAATTCGCTCGAAGCTGGGGTTTCCGTTAAAAACCAAGGACATCGGTAACGGCATTAGTTTTATTACTTTACCTGTGTATATAGAATAGCTTCGTTGAATATTCATACTCATTGTGTTTTTGCTTAGGAGAAAGGAGAACTGCTTTCATTAAATTGAAATATCCACCGTGTAAATGACCAATATGCTTAAATGAGCGCAATATCAAAAGAGTGTATTAAAATCTAGAGTAAACCTATATTGAAAATACAAAAATTGCATGCAGATCTTCTTAGCGTATGTTGACTATGGTGCGAACCGACGACATAATATTCTGCAAGTAGTAGGAGAATATGAGAAAAGACGTTGCAGGCACACAAAGTGCCACTTTGCAACCAAGGCATTAATAATAACCATAAGCTTCAAGCGTTTCCACTAACAATTTTCCCCAACAAAACTTATCCTGAAACAAGGATGGACTCATCAAAAGAAAGTTAGGAAGGAGAAAGTTGGTTTCTCCGTTCAGGAGTTTCGATTGTTCAACTGTTCAGCCTGATAGGAAAGCGGTTTCCTATTTATTAACTTTAGTTGTACTTCAATATTGGTCCCCGTCCCCGACTACTTTCTCTCAGAGCCTGGTCGGATGAAGTTTGTGGGTTTTCCTGATTTTGAGGCAATATCGACAGTACGGTGCGGAAAATTGGTTCTGCTATTCTAAATATACGAGAAAGTAGAGAGGAGCTGGGCTTACCGTACGAGACAAAAACGACAAGTAGGAGCAGGATCAGATTTTCCATGGTCCAGCCAAATTGAAATCCAACTAGGTAAGACTAGGGCTACGACGTGATTGAGTTACGAGTGAAAATTGTCGAAGTAGAGTTCAGAAGGAGTTTCCCTAAAGTAGTGAGCTAGTGTTGAGAAGCAGAGGAAGTTGATAGTGGGCTGGAGCACAAGCACAGGGACGTGAGATGACTGTGTCACTTTGAGATCCAACTGACTTAGCCTTCCTGGCACTTGGACAGGGCAAGTATGCGACGAGTGCGGAAATCAAGGAAAAATCTTTCAATTGCCCACTCGCCCACCTCCAACCAGATTCCATGCCTCGGTTCAGCAAAATTGGCCTCAGCCTGCAATCCAAGAAATATTAAGCAAAATGACCAGTTAGCCTGTGTGTCAGTCAAAGGATTAATAGAAAAGATTCTAGAACGGCAAGAAATATACTACATTTCCTGTACAGTACGCCAAAATTATTCGTAATGACGAGAATTAAACACTCCCAATATCGATTTGGACCGTGTCCAGTTTACCAGTTCCACGCGTCTTTGCCATGCATTACTACCGTAAGTTGCAGAAGCCTTTTCGTTTATAGATATCAAAGGCAAATTTCCAACTAATCATTGCAATCCATATTCGACGCGTCAGTAATCAGTACTTAAATGAAATATTGGCTTTTGACAAATATTACTCTCCCTTTGGTTCAATGCTTTATGCATGAGCTTCGATAGGCATAGTAAAGAATTTATTACTTTGCAGTAATACGTCTGGTCGAGAAGGCAGGACGCTAAAATCCACAAGTTTTATGAATATTCAACGCAGAATATACAGCTATTCTGGGAAAACTATATGTTCTTTGGAGATGAGGCCTACAGCAAGCGATTGTTAAAAAAAGAAGCTTACCTTGTGCTTGTAATTTCGCTAGAATCGGATTTGTGAGCAGGATCTGTTGGATTTGAAAAGTAGGTGAGAAGTAGTCATGTTCGTGATGAGTCAATAGGTTTCGGTTTCCCTTTCTTTCTCTGGACAGAAAATTCAATTTGGGACTGATTTCATCGCTGGCCTGGCCTTCGTTTCAGGGAGACGGGAGAGGACAGGAGGGAGTGCAGAGGTGTGCGGTGAGAGATGTGAGTGTGTGAGCTGCTTAGCTGGACTCAAGCCCCAGACGTCCTGCTCGAGCTCACTTACAACAATACGAGAAGCGTCTCTTCCTGCCTGCACTGTCACTCAGGTGAAAGGGGTGAAAGCCGCACAGGCCCTCCGCGTGTCTTCATCCCGGGCTGCTATTGTTCTATTGAGCCTGGCCGGCGCCTTGGGAAGAGAGACGGAGGAGCGTGTGGTGATTGATGTGGGCTGAGCTGGAGCTATTGTCGTTGGGTTGGTGGAGGGAGCGGGTATAGGCTGGAAGAAACGTCTCTATACGCGGGAGTGCATGAGGCTGAAGGAGAGAGATAGAAGTGAGCGGAAAGGGCTCTTGGAGTCTGTGGAGAAAGCGCTCCTCGTCCCTGCTGCTCCTGCACGCACTTTCAGAAAACAAGTGGCATCTGAAATGATGTACGCAGGTAAGAGAAACACGCTTTCTCGAGTATCCTAATCGATTCGGACGTAGAACGCAAGCGTTGAGAGAGAATCAACAGAGAATCTTGATCATTTCCTCCTTTACTTAACTCTGGTTTCCCGTCTCACCAGTCTCTCTCAGCCTCACCAGCCCCACTCTCTCCCTCACGACGACGAGTCTTCACAGGAAATATGGACCGACTCGAGACACGCTCGAATCGTGCAAAAACTATTACTTCGTCACCTGCTACAATAATGCCTCATTATACGGCCCACACTCTCGAGTCATACACGCCTTTTACTACTACAACGCTTTCTCCCAACAGTCACCAGTATGTATGGCACAGTATCGGTCTGCTTATCTTCCATGTATCATACTAAGCGCCTTTCTTCACACAACAACCATTTGACACGTAATAATTAGCGGGACATGTCAGATCTGGGTAGGCTCGGCATATCTCAGAATACAGCTTTCTCAAACCCAACGATGTCACTTCCAAAATGAAGATCTAAAGATGATTCACCAATCTGGACTCTGCTTAGAAAATAGGCATTTTCACAAAGAAGGCTTAAGAATACCTACTGCACTATTCTACTTTCACTTAAAAGTATAATTTAGCTGACTAGAAATTACACGCGGATCAGAAATACATAATCCGAATTAAATATTGAACAGAGAAAAGAAAGTGTAATTTAAAACGTACGTATACCATTGTATCAGGAACTTCTGATAATTTCGAGAAATACGAGGGTTGTTTCAAAAGTTTTGCCTTTGGTCTTTTGTATTTTGATCAGAAGACATAACTTTTACAAATTACAAATTGCAAGCCTCTACTTCTCCAAATAACGACATTTGACCTTAACACACGTTTCACAGCAAGGCTTAAGTTTTGTAATGCCTTCAGCCAGCGCAGAACGATTTGCTTTTTATTGCCAACCAGCTTTTTTTGACTTTTTTCAACTTCTGCGTATATAATTTTGACGAAAATAATTTTATTAAGTCGTCCTTTTTCAGGTTTTTTAAACAAGCTAAAGTAATTTAGTACCATGCTGGGGCTGTATCCTGAGTGGATGAGTCCCAGGAACTCAATGTCACTAAACGTGGTTTATGACACTGTAGAAGAATGCATTGCTAATTGTCTTGAAAGTGCAGAGTTTTCCCGGTAGTTCATAATTGAATCACACAATTCTGTATATGTTTCGACATCTTAGACTTCACTCATCATTTCACATCTTCTGAAAAGCTAGACCTGTAAGAATTCCAGAGTATTCCAGAACGAGGATAATAATAGTATTCTTTCTATATTTTAACTCTAATTTTCGTCTTAATTGGACGAGCTGAGCCGGACGAAGGGCACGAAAGTGACTATGTATCTCTTGGTTTCAGGTTCAAAGTAACGAATTATGTTTAATTTGCAGTGAAAATTTCGTTGTCAAATACTGCAAGGTTTAAGCTCTGAAGTTAAAAATATTTCTTGGAAATCTGTGCTCTTTTTAAAACCCTTTTCCGAAATACGTCTCTCAACCAACAGACCAACAAAAGCTGATACCTGAATATTTCCGTCTGAAATTTTGCAGATGCTGCATCAATCTCTAGTATTCGCAGAATTTACGGCTTTTATAAGCTTACCAACCCAGAAAATGAAGATTTCAACCTTGATCAAACCTTTTGAAACATTATTTGCACCACACGCGCTTTGGCATGCGTGATATTACGTAATATTCTACGCGACGTGTAGTAAGCTGAGTAACAATGACAAATATGGAATTTTCAGCATTTTATGAAATTATTAGGGCGAAGGAAAAAAAATTAGGAAGGAGTGCTTGGAGTATTCAAACTCATGCAAAAACTCGCAGTAGCTCAGGGGTTTACGAAGAATTACAAAAGAAGAACAGCATTCAACAGATCATTACCAATTATTCTTAGTTACAAACTTAGCATCATATCTACTATGAATCATACATGAAAGGAATAAATAATTTCGTTCTTGATTTTCGTTTACTCCTTATCTTGCTTCTGAATCCTACTCAGGAAGTTTTGCAGCGGTACGCTGTATCTTCAAAATACTAATTTTTGGAAATATTAAATCTAAATGCATGTAATGTGTTAGTAGTAAAACTCTACTCTTGATTTGATATGGTGAAACACAGTTCTCATTATTGTGTGCGTCTTGTTGTTTTTACTGAGGAGACAGGTTTGTTTGTTTTTTCCCCCTTGGGAACCAAAATAATAGCCTTCTACCGAAGGTGTGCATTTATCCCCACCCCCCCCCCAATGTTCAGACCACCAAAATTTTAAGAACGAGTAACTTTAGCGAAGAAATTAAAGACGCCAAATAATTGTTGAATTATCTCAAGTTTTGTCACATCAATCAGACTTTCATCTCAAACGTCAACCTCAGCACTTATTCCAAAAACGAACTTCCAGATTAAGAATTCTCGGCAAAGATTTTGATGGACCCTATTTTCATCTTGGCCATTTTGTGTGGCATTCAAATTTGCTTCGATTCGATGTCTTAAACATAAACATTTTCCCGCACGGTAAAAAGTTATGATTTTTTAAATGAACACCTATCTCACATCATGAAAATCATTTTCAAGCATAATAGCCGGCCAATGCAAAAAATGAATTCTAAACAACGTTGATTAATACTTACAAATATGTGTATCCAGTTGCTGAATTAATCAGAACTTTACGCTCTTTCCAATAGTGTCATTCTTAATCAATCAGATACGTCGAAACTAAACGCATTAAATAAACATTCAATGCTCCACACAAAGCAAATTCATCTCTAGTCTACGAGCTGAAGTGTTGTCACATCAGTCAGACTTTCATGTCAAACGACACCTTCAGCACTTATTCCAAAACCAACTTCCAGATCGGGAAATCTTGGCAAAGCTTTTGAGGGACCATTTTTTTCATATTGGCCATATTATGTGGCATTCAATTCTGCTCCGATTCGATGTCTTAAACACGAACATTTTCTTGCACGGTAAAAAGTTATGATTTTTTCAAATGAACACCTATCACACATCTTCATCTAGATCATACGCAAAATTGCAAAAACATCATGCAGCAGTAGGATTTTTACATATCTTGGAAAAAATGTGTCTTAAAAATACACGAGGTTCCTGAGGAGACTGAGTGCTATAAAAAGTAGAGAAACAAGTTCATTCTAAAATTCATTTTTTCAATAATTAAATTCATCGAATTAGTTCTAAAAAATTAATGCTCAATTTGAAATGCAGGTGGTTGCTTGTCAGTCTCTTCAGGCCCTCTCACACTGTTTTCTAAGGATCTGTTATTATAATTAAATTTAGTAATATAGATATTGTATTAAGTACATAGTTGGTAATACCATTATCAATTTGAAGAAATGGAGGGCCTGAGAAGACTGAATTGCAACCACCTGCATTTCAAATTGAATATGTATTTTTTAAAATAAATTCGATGCATGTAACTATTGTAAAAATGAATTTTAGAATGAACTTGTTTCTTTACTTTTTATAGCACTCGGTCTCCTCAGGAACCTCGTGTCTTTTTAAGGCACATCTTCCCCTCTGCCTCAGCATAGCATCAGCACTTTCCTATTTCCTATTTTTGTGACAATGGTTGTAATTCGTTGTTTGTTTCCAATGAAAATCTAGTCTATCTTGCCGAAACAGTTCAGTTTACCTTTTGTGTTGCCCTGAGCTGAAACACATGTTTCTCTGCTTCTGTAACACAAGAGCTGCCGAAAAGAAATAGTTGGAATGATGAATTGAATGGGTATAACGGGAAGACTCCATGAGGAACAAAAGCTGCATTGTAACCTGAACCGAACTGCTTACCACTTGTTCGTATCGGGTATAAATCCTTTATCCCGAACTCATCAGGGAAAGCAGGAAATTGGAAACTCCCCAAAGTTAGCTATAATATTTTCGTCCATCTCGGATTTGTTCTCCACGTCTGTGTCACTTCCATGAGAATCAACGGAATATCTCGTAGCTCTTGGCAGTTTGGAGACAGGCCATATTATATTCCTCATTCATTCAGTAGGCTTATCGCACCTCTCTCTCCGTTCAAAGTACGTCACGTAAGCACTATGACGTCATGTCATGTAACATTTGCAAGTAATTAAACAGTACCCACAAAGCCAAGGATAAAGAAGTACAAGCAACAAAAATTGTGTCAGAGTAAATGATATGAAAAACTCAGTTAAAATAGTATAGGGTGCCCCATGATCATTTGCAACCTTTGCATTTCATATATTACGATCATGTCCCAATCATGTGTTGCACCAAATTGAAGACAATTTCATTGTAGATCTCATGCTCATAAGATAAATTTTTTAATAATCGCTGGCGAGCGACCGCTGAACAGAGCTATATATAATAGAAGAGGAAATCTCACTTCACCTACACCCAAAGACTCGTCTCTCACGCTAAGAGGAGAGCAGCACAAAGGTATACGAGAGCACGAATTCATTCTGTCTACATTCTGGTAGTTCTCACTTTCACGGAATAAAAGGAACCATTTTTAAACTGCTTCAAAGAATATTCGTCTGATTTTGTGTGATGAAGACGTCTTTGCAGCTTTGCACTTTAGGGACAGCTAAGATGTCCTTTGGGTTGCGGGTGAAGTGAAACCTTTCTTTTTCTGTCAAGCGCTGTGCAGCGGGCAGTTGCAGGATATTTGTTATAATTTTTTACACAGAGATTCACAATGAAATTGTTTTCAATTTGGTGTCTCACATGAGTGGGAACGATATCAAGAAGTATTTTTAATTTTTTTTTAATCGTCACAACTATGATTAGGAGCGCGGGAGTTTTTCTTGTTTTTCAAACACCTACAATACGAAAGATATTCTACCAAGAAGTGGTACCCATGGGAAAAAATTCGAAGAGGAATACTACAGCGAAAGGGGACATCGTGAAAAGACTTAAGGTCAAGGGTCCCATCTACCACACTAACCAAAGTCAGTAGGTATGCAATGCAATGTATTTTAAAGAGCATTAGTTCCAGATAACATTCCTCGGTAATAAAATCCGTTTGACCCCTAACTTCTAGCCAAGATCAGCTCGGTCAAAAAAGATGATCCGGCGAGTTGAATTTTGAAACCCATGGAGAACTCGCCAAAATTATATGTTCACTAAGCTTTGGGTTGGGTGAGTCAATCGAAAGGTCATCGAAGATGATTAAGCAGGTAGCAGGTAGCAAGGGTCGCAAAGTGTCATCTATACTGTATGTACCTTCTATACTATACTGTATAGCTTTACTATGGATATAGTTGCTACCGCGATACCCTGCCTACCCGGTTTGCTACCCTTAATTTTTTTTGTTACCCAGGGTAGCATTCAGTCCTGCCCTCTGGTAAGAAGCCCAGAAGTCAGTTGTGCACAATATCTGTGTGCTCTTCAAACGTTTGGATTACTATACTCAGCAAGATATGCCCAAATCAAGATTTACAACAAATGAAAGCCAGAGAAGGCAATGCCTGACCATTCTTCGGTCTAGTGTCCATGATATAAACAATACTTTAATCTCCTAAGGCTAATCACAACAGTTGAAACGAAAGAATGACTTCATAACATGGAAACATGCCTGTTTTCCAACACCAGAATGGAACAAACTGTGTTACAACGCGAAAACAAACACGATATAATTGGAACTACTTTCTTGGACCATTCGCTCTGCTTGTTCAAGAAAGTAGTTTTTACTTTCATTGGGAAAGTTAAAGAAAGCGTGTAGTTTATAGCGGAAGAATGTTTGAAGCGGAGAAAGTGTGCTTTCACTTTGATTGGAAGCCACTCACTCCTGGGAATGGGAAACCTGCCACTTTTCCGTGCTCCACGCTCGTCCCCTCTCTCCTCCAGCAACCTCAAATTCTTCCAACACAAACAACGGAAGATGAGTGTTTTCTTTAGACTGTAAGCCCGGCTGGAAATGACAACACCCTTCTGCTCTTGGACCTTAGTTATTCCTGGAATTTTGTAATTTGGAACTTTAAATTCTCACAAAGGAAACCGCAGGGCTGAGCATTTCACTAACACTTTGCATCATGACGCTTCACTGTGTCGCTTTGAAGCAGGAGAGGTCTGACGTGAGTGCGATCTGCAATATTAATTAGAAGGAGAAATCATTAAAGTTACATTATCTTCATTCGAGCAGCTTCATGAACCAATAATATTTGCATTTCTAATTTGTAGGAAAAACACACAAGTTGTGAGTACCCTGGTAATGCATTTCTAATTTTGTATGTTAGCATCAGCATTCAATTACTTACTTGATAGTTGACTACTTTTTCAAGTTTTTTGTATTACGTCCTCAGCCGAGGACAAATAGCAAAAATGATTCAACTATTTCATGCTTGTTGCAGCACGCAGCAACAACACTTTCTCGATTTCTTGAATACAGTATTTCCTTATTGCACAAATACATGTAATTTGGAACGTTGCACAATAAAATTTAATAATTTGGTTGGTTTTATTCAATATTTTGTGCATTACTGGGGACAGCATTCATGAAGACTTAGAACAATAGTCGATTTCAGCCTCTGATCCTAGCATATACTTCTCTCTTTCACCGGAATTGGGAATCGGGATCGGGATTGGGAGGTAAACTCCGCGTTTCTCATCCCACGTACTTCAGAGTTGAGAAATGAAAGAACCTCTATCGGTTCCGACTTGAACTTGTTTGTACAAGAACAAGCCTCTGTTCTTCTCCTTGTTTGCTCTTTGTCCACGACGAGGCTGTGCAGAAAAATATTTCGATCCTGAAAAACGCTCCGTCTCAAAAACATGTACGAATCCCATTGAAGCACTATGTGTGCCACTAGATGTTTCCGTTTAGTGTAAATCACAATGAAATTCACAAGGAATAGGTATTTAAAATATTTCACAATAGTACTATTTAAAAGTTCAGACTACGCTGGACTCAATTTTCCACGCTTTTCTTGGTTCGACATAAGAAAAAATCAAAATTTACATTTAAATGAGTCTCATTCTCATGTCGTCATGTTATTGAGTTGAAGGCTTTCTTATCAGCCATAAAACGAAATATTTCTACGTGAGACGCATACAATTATAATTTATTATAGCGTCCATATTTCAGGGAAAAAATTTGAAGCTAAACCTGACGTTTTAGGATTCCATGAACGTATTTGAGATATGGTCCAAGGAATCCTCCATTGGTTTTCTTCAGTAGAACTTAAATTGCTATTTATGTAGCTCCATAGCTTTACCGAAATATTATTTTTAAATATGGGTCAATTCATTTCTTCCATAATCGCGCATCGTGATCATGAAAGTAAATTCCTGCTTTCTTGTGCAATTCTTCATTCGTAATGTAATAGCCCAAAAGTTTGTTTTTTGTTTGCAACGCTTAGAAATCAATTTTACTTATCACATTACGAGGCGAGGATTACGTGCGTCACCACATTTCTGGAATCTCACTCAAGTCAAACCAACTGCAGAAGCACAATAAAACACATATCCAGCACCATTACAATTTATTGGAGGTCATAGGAGCTGGTCAAGGTCAAGGTATAAAATGAAGACCAAAAGTTCACAACTCATTCTACACTCCAAAGGTTTTGACTTCTTCCGAGCTGCTTAAAAATTGAAAAATTGAAAATCCTGGTTGAAATCTGTGAAAATAGACTAATGTTGGCTAAAAGACCGATATTTTGCTTGGAGCGCAAGAAAACCTTGAGAATTTCAGTAATTTTCTTATTTGCTGGCGGTAAGCCAGCATATGTGATCGTTTGTCTGTAGTAGTCGTAGTACTCTGTGCGTTTTACTTTAA
>JAQFXZ010002014.1:0-10421 GCA_034694025.1 Ceratophysella scotica | reverse complement strand
TGGAGCCGCTGAGACTTTACAATTTCATATGTGAATTGATTAATTACAGACTCAAAGAGCACTTTTGAAAAAAAATTGAACCCAGCATGGTCGCAATACGCCTGCGCAAAAAAAAATCTAACGCGTCTATCGGTTAAGAGACTTTATCGCAGCAGTATTTCTTTTACTCTACTGACTACAGTTGTGAGTTGTGGTTTGTGTTGAGGGTTTTTGGTTTCGAAAGAGAGCAGACAGGAGTAATTGCACTTGCACTCAGTAATTCAGTGTTGTGCATATTATCAAATGGCCTTCCTTTGCTGCAAGTTCGAATATAAATGAGGCATATGCTAACCAACCAAATATGCCCAGTAGGGGGGCCATGTGGGGCTGGCACCCCCCTGAGACTTTTCAGGTGGTCGTCACCCCTCTGGGATTTCTCTGGTGACCTGTCCTGGTGACCAACCCTCCCTGGACCCTGAACACTTCCTATGGCTTAGCAGAGTAAATCAAGCTGTGATTTTTCCAGAATTTTCTTACGCTTCGCGCAAATATACGCTTTCCCTTTGCTGGTTCGATGCTCTTGTCCTATCCGTAGGGCAGGGCGTTCCAGTCATGGTGTGGGCTTGTCGCAAGCATCGTTGGTGAAAAAGTACTTCCTAATTTAGTTTGCACAGTTCACCACGAAAAAAGTATAGTATAATGTTTCAATTCACGCAAATGTTCGGTATAAATTGCTTAAAATTTAGTACAGATTATAAAGGTCAAATACTGCACGACAAGGGTTTTCTATATTACTCAGATTTTGAACATCTAGACTTGATTTTAAATATATGTACATAGGGTCGGGCAAAATCATTTGTCTTTGAAAATCAATGATTTTGAAATCATGACTTTTGTAATTTTAAGGATTTAACTTTTTGGATTTTGATTTTGTAGAAGCATCTAGATATTTTTTTCTTGAAAATCAAGATTTTCAGCGGTGATTTTAAATCACGATTTGAATTCAAAATCACGATTTAAAATAAAATAATATCGTTAATTTTGATTTCATGCTTTGATTTTTACGGCAAAATGTGAGTGATCTAGATTTTGGGATTTTGAAGGCAGTGATTTCGGTCAATGATTTTGCCCTCCCCAGACCTGAATTTACAGTAGCTTTGGTCAGAGAGACGAGGTTAACTATTTAATTGCTTCACCCGACCAAATTTAAACCTTTTTGTTTTAAATTAGTAAATTCATCTTGGCTTTTGGTTTGATTTAAAGAAAATAATATCACGAAATCGACTGACTTGTTAGTAATTCTTGTGAGAAAAAGGTGACGGCTAGCTAGCTCAGGAGATGATGGGCAAGTTTCTCATGTGTGACTCTAGGATGTTATAAATCTGTGAAAAGAAGATTGAAAATAAAACGCTACCAATTTGGATCTAATCATTTTCTCACCAAACCGAGATTGATTTGTTTAGCTATGCACAAAATTAACGAAACATTAAAAGGAAAACTACAGGTAACTATTAAAGTAAAAGGAAAAAAAGAAAGGGAAAAAGAGAGAGAAAAGGAAGAAGAGAGAAGGAAGAGGAAGAAAGGAAGAGAATCAAATAAGAAGTATTGTGCAATGCCCAAACGTACGACTTGGGTTTTTGGCTTTGTGCCCTGACCTGACATCCCCCTGAGCTTCAGTCCATTGGGCAAGTTTGATCCTAACACTACTGTCATTATTCTGTGCAGTATTATGCAAAGTAAAAAGGGGAACTAAGTTGAGTTGGAAACTGGAAACTAGAATATTAGAACACAGACGCCTGGGTATTTCCTATTTTTGGTCCATTTTTGGCTTCATTTGTTTTCATTCCGTTTGGATGATGGATTATCGTCAGTTTCAAGAAGATGAGCCGGACTTGGACGTCCATTCAACGTCTCATACTCACTCAGCGTCCACGGCGCTCAACAATTACCCGGTTTCAGATGGATCCAAAGTTCGACTTCGGGCTGTAGAATCAGAGTCACAGTTCTTTCTCAAGTTTCTCAATGTTTCCATCTTGAGATGGCTTGTTGTTATTCAGACCGTGTCTTCGGGTTTCATTATGTTGTCTCAGCTAAGCTCGGTAAAATTGAAATCGAAATGTACGACAGCTTGGCGTGTCTCCATTCCAGAGATTCAAATAAGGAAGGGTATTTTAGTAAAGAACGAGCGGCGTTTCTCACAGCAAGCTAAAAATGTAGTTGAAATGCAAATTTGGAAAACGCGACGCGTCGGGTTGGGTCGGTCGACCTTGTAAAATTCAGATAAATTCGATATCCTGCCAATCGGAATAAAATCAAATGTCAATTTTACTTGCAGAAGCTTTCCATTCTCAAAAAAGCGATTTGAAACTTTGAAAATGAGAGCAAAGGCGGAAAACGAAAACATTCTAGCCTAGAAAATTGAACTTCAGTAGGTACTTTGAAATTCGAATTTTGAATTTACATGGGCTGAATTTGAATGCAAGCTAATGAGAGAACCTCGCTAAAAATTGAAATACATAAAATTGGATTCTGCAATTTCCTTTTGACAAGTTTTTTCTGCATTTACAATATGCGTCGCTTATCCTTGTTCCATAAAAACGTTTATCTGTGTGTCGTATGTCGTATGTCTGTATGTCTGTATGTTCACTATCTCCTTTCAAACTACTCAACGTACAACCATATGAACGATATATTAAAATTTAGCTAATTTTCCCGTTCAGACCGTAGGGTGGTTTTGGTTGACCCAACCTTGACCCCTACTTGACCCCGGGTCAAAACGTACTTCTCCCGTGCAAAGCGCATGTACCTATTCACTTCTCTCAATCAGTTCACATTTCACTTTCAACTTTGTTTATGTCAACATGCAATGCAAGCTGCGGCCTCGGGTCGGGCTCTCATAGCAACCTTAATATAACTTCATACATGTTCAACTTATGTTGCACTACTTGACTTTAAATACATGTTGCTATAAATAATCAAGTTCAGTTAACACAACAATTTGTAACCTAAAGTAACCTTCGGGAATTGAACTTAAGTTTGACCACTATGGTTCTAACTACTAACAAGTATAGCATAGCATAGCATAGCATGGTATCATAGGTCAAACTGATACGTAGATCGGAGTATTCGCTCGTGTTTTAATGAAATGACCCAATCATCAAGTTTTGATGACCCAATCACCGAGCCTGATCTGTGATACCCATATTTTCAGCTCATAATGACCAAACGGCGATTGGCTAATTTAATTATTTCATAGGTGCTGTTGTACGCCACAGTCAGTGCAGGATATTACAAGCCCATTGATTACGTTGGAATTGGCTTATGGGGTCCAATTTTCTTTTTTTCCGTTGCGGCCGGATTGTCTTATTTGGCGACAAAAACACCGTCGGGGTGCATGTAAGATTATTTTCAAAAATAAACTTGAAACAACTTGAAAAAAACTTAATTTGAAATAGTATTGAAGTGGAGTAAAGTTGAGTAGTAATGGATTAGGAAGTAAACAAGTATATTACTATTTATTAATAATACTATTATTAATAATATATTAATAATATATTAATTAATAATATGCTGTAATATTAATCTCGTAATCATTAGCTTTCCTTGTAGGAGCAGGAGCTCGCGCTCAAGTGTAGATAGGGCCCTGGTGACTGAGCAGGACACCCTCCGTGATGTGCACAGTCTTGACGTTGGATCCTGGGATTTCAAACATGGGGTCGAGTAGGATGCTCTCAACAATGGCTCGCAGACCTCTCGCCCCCGTCTTCCTTTCCAGGGCCTGGTGAGCTATCGCCTTCAATGCATCATCCGTGAAAGTCAGTTTCACCTAGGATAAACCAAACCAATTATTGTTTTTCAGCGACGCAAAGAAACGTAAAAGAAGAGCCTATTTCACCTTATCCATGCTAAGAAGTCGTTGAAATTGTGGTATGATGGCATGCCGTGGCTCTGTTAGGATTCTGACTAGTAAATCCACACTCAAGGAATGGAATGGGACTAGTACTGGAAACCGGCCAACAAATTCCTGGTTCAGATTTCAAAGGACAAAACACTGTTACGTCTTCGTTTCATTCACGACTCCAGTTGGACAGTATGCACACAGTAAAGTAGCCCATTTTCAAAATAGATGTTTTGAGAAAAATAGTGCACCACTAACCGGAATCATGCCAAATTCAATCATATCTCGTGCTTCAACTAAACGAAGAAATGCATCCATTTCAGCATTATCCTCTGCCGCACTGCTTAGACCGCCAACCATGTGCGCTACAACCTCCCGATGGGCTGCTCGTCTTCCAGGAGAAGCAGCTGCAGGTACGCCAAACCCTAAATACTGCAAGATACAAATCTCAGGAATTAGATACTTGTTGTCTTGAATGATGAATGGTTCATGGTTCACATCAGAGAGCACTGCTTAGGGTTACGTACCTTTTCATTCTTTCGTCTGGACACAATACGGTCAAGTCCATTGAACGCACCGGATGCCACGAATAGAATATTGGTTGTGTCCACCTGCACGGATTCTCCTCTTAATTTACTCTGTGGGTTTCTTTCAGGCACATTAACAATTGTTCCCTCCAACATTTTCAGCATTCCTTGTTGAACACCTTCCCCTCCAACGTCCCTCAGTTGGTGAATTCCAGGTACAGCACCAATTTTATCAACCTCGTCCAAGAATACAATACCTATGCAAAATTACCATTCACTACTTTTCCACATTCATTTGACATTTCTTGATTGTCCTCTAACCAGTCTGCGCCTTTTCCACGTTGTAGTTGGCGTCTTGTAATAGCTTGGCTATGACAGACTCAACATTCTTTCCGACGTACCCAGCCTGGGTCAGAGTTGTGCAATCACATATAGCAAAAGGCACGTCCAGACATTGAGCAATCGTTTGTGCCAACAATGTTTTACCTAAAATGAAAATAAAACACACCTGAAATCAAACTTCGAAAGTATTTTGTACAGAACCTGTGGCGAATGAACCAGAAACCAACCTGATCCAGTTGGTCCAAGCAAAAGTATATTAGACTTGTCGAGCTTTGCATCAGGTGTTGTTGCGTCAAGTATATCTCTCCCAGGAGCACTGACACTACCACCGGTTGAAGGACTAACGGAGCCCAAACCAGATGAGCCCCCTGAAGGAGGACGCGAATATCGTCCTTCGTAGTAGGTGTCGGAATTTGCCCAACTGGGACCCATGTGCTGGTGCTGATGTGTGTGTGGCTGATGTTGGTGCCCTTGTGGAATCGCACCAAGCGCACTGCTGTGGCTTAATCCACACAAACGAAGTAGATCTGTTTTGGAAAGAAGAACGGGTAAAGATTGTCAATCCGGAGCGGACAGTGTCACAGAATACTCTAGCCTACAAGCAACAGTTAGCTATTGAACTGTTATGCATCAGAGCCTATACACTTAGCTTCAGAACTCAGTTACTATGTAGATTTTGTATACTATCGATGCTTCACAGCTGTTTTACTCTCAAAGTTACTCCTAGGCTATACTTGTTTACGAAAGTATAGTGTATTTGAGAGTTGAGTAAAACCGTATAAATTCAGCATGACAGGTTCCGATGCTGATTTGGTAGGAGAGGTCTGAACGTTGATGCACAGTCTTTTGTAGTGGTTGTACACAGCTACAGCAAGGACTTTCTTGGCATGCTCCTGTCCCACCACATGGCGGTCAAGGTATTCAAATATCTTCTTCGGGGGAGGAGTGCCTCTCTTCGGTTGAGCCTGAGTACTGTTTGAATAGGAGTATCCTCTCTGGGGATCCAGGTCTTGGCTCTTGCGCCCATCGAATTCGGAGAGAACGACAAAGAAATGCTGGCATTTATCACACTTCACAAACCTTGTAGAGGCTATGGAATTATTAAAATAAATATATATTTAAAGGGTTCATTGAATTGAATGATGAGGCCCAAAGTATTGGTTCAACTTTTAAAAGCAACGTACAAACAAAGGTTTCGACGTGGACGCAAGGATCGCCACATTTGGGACAGTTTAGTCCATCACGCCCAGCACCTCCCGCTCTAGTGCCGTTTGTACCATTGGAACCATTCCCGGCTTTTAAATCCTGTCCGCTTCCATCGCTTGGGGGAGGAGGTGGAGTCGAGCCAGGAGGATGACGTCCTAGGAGTTGATTTACACTCGTGGTGCACAATTCTCGGGGAACATTTCGAGGTGTAACTGAAGATATACGTCCATTTCGGATTGAATCTAAGTAGTACATCGCACATTAGTTGGAGAGGAGACTCTAACTTGGTGTGCACAAAACATTCTCATTTTTGATTCGGTGGACAGTACCTGCTGGAACTCCAGTGAAAGATTTGCCGCTGCTGAAGGCTGCTACTTGGAGAGCTGAACATGGTATGCTAGCGCTAGCATATCTTATCATCCTGAAGCCCGAATTCTGTCTCGCGATATAATGACCAATCATGTGAACCTGGGAATTTGAAAACAATTAAGAAATACGTGAGTTATATAAATTGAAGTGATTTGTAGAGGTTGCAGAATTCAATGTTCAACCAGATTTTCAAAATTTTAACACTTATTTGTTAGCTTCACATCGGTCTGGAATTGAGTGGAGACCTCAGAGTTTTGAAGACTGTATAGGTATAGAGATGACATTTTAGGATTGGCGGCTACGAAAAAGGCCCATGGCAACACTAATTCTTTCAAATTAAATAATTCTTTTTTACTACACTCATGAAAACAGAATAGCGTACTTATTTTAAGGCAAATTAGCTTAGGTTAGGTTAGCCTACTATACTAATTCTAGTTAATAGTTAACCTTTCACAATAACGTCCACAATCCTTTTTCAATGCTGTTTCCGAAGACGCACGACATGTATAGCGAGTTGAACTTTGTGCCCCTTAAGTTTTGAGTTGATTCGGGACCGCAAATTAGTGTCCAAATAAATAGTTAATGATTTTAATTTTATTTATCCTTAATCTTCTGTGGAGGAGAACCAGACTACAAATTCACAATGAATGAGCAACAACGATGAAATGAAGGTGCAAAGCAAACTGCAATAATGTGCAAACCAAGGTGCAAACGGTGCAAAGTGGTAGGAAGAGCAATGTGGGTTCAATGAACTCTGAATATCATAATGTGAGCTATGCAGCAGGATTGCTTGCTTTGCGTGTCTTGCCCTCTATCTAGTAAAGCAATATACATGGGCCATGTGCGATGTGCGATACGTGTTTGAATTTGCGGCGGAAAGTCACGTGTTGACCACCAAAATACCACCAGGACCAGAATAAACAAACTTTTGCCCGAAGTAAACAATGAAATCATCTCGAAATCATCAGGAAATCATCTCTATGCAGTCTTCAATACTCTGAGATTGAGAATATGACACACAGGCAAATTCATACTATTCACTGCTTGTCAAATGTCCTGCTGCGTCAACACGAATGAACTATTAATAGTGGTCTTTCCTCCACGGCTATTGGTTAACTACCATCGCTGCAATTCCTACAGTAACGATTCCGCAATCCTAGATACCTACAAGCTTGAATGGGGTGAATACTAAGCACTGTATGTAAACGGTGACTATAAGTTATTACTTACTTGGTTTAAGCAACGCATGCATCCGACTGCACTATATCTATCTTTGATAGATATGCGAATAAAATGACAGACTAAAATGTTTACCTCGTGAAGAATGCGTGTCGCGTGTCTTAAAGCTCTTCTACTAAGTCCGAATGAAATTACAATGCTGATCGCTGATCTACATTGAAAATTGGTAGATTCGCTAATTTGCAAGTGCTCCTCCGGGTGTGACTATCGCTCGGTCTGCTCGGACTCCTTTTCTTGCTCGGACTGCTCGGACTTTTTCTTCTTGCTCTCGGATCAGTGTTGCTCTAGCTGCTCGAACTTTTTTGAGTTGCTCGGACCAAGTGTGAAATGCATATGGAGTTGCTCGGACCAAGTCTAAAATGCAAATGGAGTTGCTCGAACCAAATAAAATTGCCATTTTCCTTGCTCGGACCAATTGTGAAATGAACATGGGTTGCTCGAACCACACAAAATTGTCATTTTCCTTGCTCGGACCAAATGGGTTGGATTGGACCTAAGGGGGTGCAGAGGAGTATTTTTCTAAGTTTTTGTATCCACCAAGAAAAATTTCTAAGTATTTGTATGCACCAAACTAAAATCTTGTAAAAATTTTGTATCCATCAAAATTTGTTTGAATTCACCAAAAAAATTTGTCACCTAGGTGTCAAACATTTTATGCACGGGAGAAAAATGATAACAGAAGTATCACTAACGCAGAATCTCGTGATCCCATAACGTCTTTTTTGACTTTCTTTCTTTTTATTCATCCAATTCTTATCTTACTTCATTTTATCGAGTATTTATCTACGGAGGATAGTTGAAGGAGTTGCATCAATGAGTCTCCGCATTTTCTTCATCTTTTTTAATAGAAGTTTCAACTCGGCGACCGTGAACAAATCCTATTCCAGCGACTTTCTTACGTTGTCATAGAGACCGACGAAATCTTCTACTACTTGAAGATACTTGTGATACCAACTCAGATCGGCATTAGAAATCACTCGAATATCCACTACAAACCAAAACCATGCATTACTATGAGTACTATACGTGCGAAAAAGTACAAATATCTTATTATCATACACACGTGGGTAATACTGACTGGTAATGCCTGCGTCATAGTATTCCTGAATTTTGCCTCGGATTTACCATGCAAATTTTTAAATTTTTCAATTTGATAATTTGATTGATTTAAATTGCATGGATTTTCCAGAAAATATTTAATTTCGAGTACAACATAGTATTTGGATACCCACGATAAGATATATGCGAAGTCTTTGAACAATATTCAGCGAAAAAGATGCTACTCCTCCACGAGCACAAATCCACCGCTGCACTTGACCAAGAACACGATGCTCACCTAACACAAGCAGAGAATTTCTACTTGTCCATTTTGATTTTTTTTTTTTTTTTACTTGTCCATGAAATTCGACACCATTCGACACTCAAAAAATCATCCGATTCCAGTTACAACTATTTCTGCGGAGTTCCTCTGCAGACAACTGTGGATATATAATTTTGCCATCCATGACCTTCTGACAGGAGAGTGTACAATGTACATATATTCGGAAAGCTTCACAAAGAAATGTTCTAATGAAGTAATTTCAGCACTAAAGCACTACGAACTACGTTTCAACCTCATCCAATCAACTCCAACTTTGGAGCGACAACTTATTCGGAGAGAACACAAACTCGTATTTAGCGGCGTATCTCACTTCATTGAATGAACGATTTGATGAAATCTCCATCAACTTTCCGGTACCCGGACACTCCCGCTTGCAGTGTGACGCTGATTTTGCACATGTTGAGAAACTTAAGGAAAAAAAAAGGACAACTTTCCTTGAGATTGGACGAACTTAATCAAGAAGTCGCATGTCAAGAAGCCTTTCCGTATAGTCTACTTGAAGCACAACGGATGATTTGGTAGACGACGGTACTCCGATTGCAAACGTTTATGACTACAAGACTGCCCTGAAACCGGTAAGAACCCCATTTCCTGGTATAAGAAAGATTAGAGGCCTATAACTATAAGTAAGTGTAGTGTTAGGGTAAGCATGTGCGTTCTATTGCAACAGTATGCGGATCTGTGCGCAGCTTCAAAGTCGGCAACGTGAACCTAAATTGTGCCCTTATTACACACCAATGGAAGTCCGCCACTGACTCAAACATTGGTCCAAAACGCTAAAAGTTAAAAAAATTCAAAGACAACTTCAAGTGCATAAAATAGCGAAGGAAATGAGCATTCAAAAAGGCAATCCTAAATTAGTCGTGTCCCAAGCAGTGATCCTTAGAAAAATCGTTGTCCGTGAGGTACAAAACTTTTTAACCCTTTGGGCACAGTACATGGACCCCATTGTGCCGCGTGTTCTGAAAATTGCAGGGAATAGACAACTTTTTCACTCTAATTACTCGGAATAGCATCTGATCAAATGAAAATGGCCATCTCAGAGGTAAATTGTAAAACAAGCCCAACCAGAGCGTCCGTTTGCCGCAGCATGAGCAAAAATCGAATGCGATCCACCGGCTACGTTTCACAAATGTATTGCATAGTTTCTAGATGACGTATCCAGGCAAACTATGTTTTAAATTGAAGTATAACAACAAGGATGAGTTAATTAAAAATCTTTATACAGGAGATGCTCTGCATGTAGATATTTTCGAAGATTTGGTGGAAATATTCTCAATTTTTACGCCGAAATTCGTCAATCTAACCCTAATTGCTGCGAAAGCTGCCATCTGTATTACCCACCATTCCAGGATAGTGGAATAGATACGAAGTCATACCCATGGAACTAGCTATTATATGGTACTAGCTGCCCACTAATCAGTGCTTAGCACTGATCCGTGTATTGAATTGAATTTTTCAAATATATGTTCATTCCCTT
>JAQFXZ010002013.1:0-10422 GCA_034694025.1 Ceratophysella scotica | reverse complement strand
TTGACGGGTAGGATTCCTAATTAAAAATCTGATCAAATTTTAAAATTTTCATGAAAATGATTTTCTATATATCCTTAGTAAATCCTTAAAAACTAGAAAATAAAGTGCATTTTAATTATTATACAATGTATTATTAGTTTATTAGAAAATATCCCGTGCAGATATACTGGGTTTTGGGTTATATTATACTATATTATTATTTCATAACTCGAGTTCCGCATTCCGCAAACATTAAAGCCATGTGCACATGTATTTGGAAGGACCGACCTAAAACGACCAATGCCCGAAAAGTTCCTCAAAGCCTTTGAATTTTGCAAACCGATTGAACCTAATCTGACATTGCCTAAACACACATTATTGACCTATTTTGGGTAGGTTAGGTTTGCTCATTAACTAAAAATGCCCTAGGCTATTTTTTTCTGGCTAACCTACATTCAATATGTTGTGTTATAGGTAATTAGGTCATATAGGTTCGTTGAAGTTGAACAAGGCTGACGGTGGCAGAAATTAAAATATCGGACTATGGTAGTTTCTTTACAACAGTGTCATGAAACCGGTTCTACCCGGTTTCACGACCAACCCTCTCTGGTAGTTAAGATGCTTCGGAGGGAATTTGGGACACAGGCAATATTGTAAAGGAAAGAACAGACAAGCTGAATTATCAGAATTGAGACGCAATATGGGATTGCATAATGACAAGCCAAGGTCAGAGAATAATTGGATTGTGGAATCACGAGACTGGTCTGGGGCTGGTACACGTGGCTGGGAACGTCCTAAGACGGTCCGAGCCACAACGCAGTAACAACTGCGTAGTTGGAACCGGATCTCGATGGTGATCTCGATGGCCCAGTAAAACCCCAAGATTACGTAAGGCGGAAAGTTCTAGAACATTCCACCTTACGTAACTCCCATAACCAAGGGAGCATGGACGTCCAAAGTGATATAAGGCCGACGAAACCAGTCGGTCGGGGCCTGTCTCGGTCTGTCAGTTGGCTTGTCCATCTTGGTATCACCTTCGGTTTCCGAGTTCGAGATCGACTATCCTTCCCAGTTTGAGCCGTTCGTCTTATTGCGTAAACAATTAGTTTGGTCAATTTGTCTGTTCTTCCCTGCCCGGGCCCGATTTACTTCTACCCGCAAAAGGATAATAAAAGGTATGTCGTTTTGGATTTCGTTTGCCGTTGCGTCGACCCGTATCACGATTTCTTTCTCTGAATTCATCCTTTAGAATACTTTAGTCTAATAGCTTTTCTCGAACCGGACCTTCAGTCCGGTGCGCATAGAGAGAACAAAGGGCTTTGGGGTCATAGGCCGACCCACCCTTTGTCAAACAGCCATTGGTCGTTTTCGGGCTCTGGTCATTAGGCCGTATTTGAGAAATTATTTTATAATCACTTATGTATTAATCAATGATTAGCAGGTCTATTACAGTTAGCTAAAACAAACAATGAAAACAATTAAAATCTGATCTTGAGGTATTGATCTTGAAGATCACAATTCTACCTATTCTACCAATTGCTAAAAAGAGGTCATCCTAGAACATTGATCTGCCCAGATATATACCATTCATGGCACGATATATTTAGGTTGAGGTAACCTCCAGTATATCTGCACTAAATATTTCTTCCAGTTCTTTGAAGTTGAAGAACTTTAGTACTACTTTCTATCCCCATATTTACATTATATTGTGTCGCGATGAAATGTGTAGCTATGAACTTTCGCTGCGATAAAATATGCCGCTATGATCTATCGCCGCGATGAATCGTCGCTGCGATGATTCTTCGCCGCGATGAAATGTGCGCGATGATTCTTCGCAACTTCGACAACTTGCCATATTTTTAGTTAGGTTAGGTTGTGCCGAAACTTGTGATTTAATATGGCAAGTGGTCAGCTTATTATTTAACTATAGAGATTATTATCGGGATTGTAGGATGCTTCTGCAAAATTCTGTAGCCTAATAATTCAAAAACAACCGAGCCCACTCCAAAGTTATTTTTTTGAAATTTCAAAGCCGGACAGAAATGAAAATATATTTTAGAATAAAGAATCCAATTCTGAATTAGTTTTTTCGGCACTGTTCAGGCATTAACCATGAAAATTGTCGCATGTTGTACTTCAGATTAATCAAACAATCAAAATGAAAAACAATTATTTACATGAAAGACAAAACAACACCGAATTTAACAGAATGAAATCAATTAAAACGAACAGACAGACGCAGTTTACTCGGAATTTCAAAACAATTTAAAACGACTGGCAAACACGCGGAGATAATTTGTTGTGAGCCCTTTGAATTCAAGATCCAAAAGCTTCAATTTGCAATGTAATACCTTGAAGCCTCACACAGGTACAAAGAAGAAACTTACTTCATTTTTTTGCAGGAAAGTGCGCTGCACTATAATTATCCCCTAATTATCCTTCATCCATCCACAATATTTTATCCAATCCCTGAGCTGGGACGGAGCCGGCAAATTGGAGTCTTAATCATACGATTCATGCTTCTACTTTCTCTTGCATGAGAAAAGAAGGAATCAGCGTTCTTCAAAAACAGGATTGGGTTTCCAACGTCCTTTGTTCAGGGCTTCAAACTCTAAATCCTCATGAAAATTGACCACAGCTGCAATGATCTGCGATGTAACATGGCTTGCTAAATGCTGTACATAGCATAGTCAGTTTTCTACATCGCGAAAAACAAGTTGTAGCTGACTTAGTTTTCTAGCATCGGTATTTTAAGATCGCAAGCAGGAAACCAAATTAGCTAGTATTCCACATCGCCGCGATTAGCTTAGAACTGCTTTGCGATGTAAAGAAAGGAACAGCTGTATATTTTCGCAAATATTTAAAAAGAGCAGTCACGTATCTTTAGGATGAAATGAAAACACCAGCTACGAATTTTTGAGATGACTCAAGTACACTAGCTGCGAACTTTCCCGACTATGTGGGTATTGAATTTTCGAAATGATGTAATTACACCAGCTAAGAATTTTCGCGATGATGTAAAAAGCATCAGATGTGAAATTTTGCGATGAAGTAAAAACACAGAAGCTGAATTTTCGCGATAATGCCAACCCAGCGACGAATTTTTAAAATTTAAAAATATCAGCTAAGAATTTTTGCGGTGATGTGAAAACACCTGCTACATATTTTGGCGATGATGTAAAAACGCACACAAAGAATTTTCACGATTATTTAAAAACACCAGCTGAATTTTCGCGATGATCTACTGACACCAGCTACGAATTTTTGCAATGATGGAAAAATACCAGTAATTAATTTACGCGATCATGCAAAAATACCAGCGACACATTTTGGCGATGTTCTGAAAGCTCCAACGCTGATTTGTCGCAGCCGTGTGGTTAAAGCTTCTTTTAAATTGTGATACTGTATGTGGTGAAATTTGTATCGCTGTTATGAACAGGTGCGCTATGATTTGGCGATGTGTTTTGTGACCTCACAGCAATCCAAACTGAAGACCTAAGACATTGACTTTGAGTTCCTGACTCAAGGTACACTTGTTTACCTCAATTTTATGTCATTTTGTACTTATTTTGCAAGCGGAGTTTACGATCGTAATTAGACGCACGAATGAAATCACACAAGTAAAATCCTTCAATTCAAACTAAAAATACTGCCAAGCTTCTTTCAGCCGCTTTTTTCGTCGGTCGGCGATGACAAGCGTGGGATTAAGCTATAGTCAGTGGCAAATACGAAGTTAGTTAAAACTATTTGTAAATTTAAAAACGGCGTGAAATTGATTTTTTTAATAAAAAAAATTGGCTTTTTCGTATATATTAAAAAACGAACGACATTCAGCATTTTCAGTTTTAAAAGTTCTTGTAAGTCGTGTAATCTACTTTCGAAGAGTCGCTTCGATCTACAAAGATACATTAAATCTAAATATTATTTATAATACAAACGGCGTTAAGTTAAATCTAAAATCAAATCATCAAATTCCAAACTATATTTGATTTTAACGCTACATAACACTGTCACATTCCAAAAGTTGGTTTGATTTGACTGTGACTCTTCCCTACACCAGGAATTGGAGACGGTACGATTTCTCCCGATATATGTAACATGTTGCAAATTGACAGCGTAAAAAACCAAGTCGTAAAAATTCCTCATTGATGGTCCAAGAGTAGCCAAATACACATTTCCTATATCCGTCTATTGTTTAGTATTCCCATAGTGACGTTCGAGGGTAAAACAGTGCATTGTGTGCAATTTCAGTAGAAACATACGACTTGGGGCTTCACATTCGACTCAGCAGGTCGGAGCACTTAAGTTGGTACATTTCGCTATACCTACTTTCTGGTTCTAAGCTGGCGAAAATGACTTACGTCACGTTCCCTAGAATTTTGGAATTATGGCTTTGCGAATGTGCACGAATACGGATTTTTGTATGACAAAAACGCTTCGTGTTTTAAATTAGCTGAAATTCATGTGTTTTCATAGGTACAAATTCAAATTTTGCAGCATATTTTGAATTTCAAGCCACACCTGTTCATGAAACATTTAATTACTTCCGAATCTGCGTCTACCCAAGCATGAATAATTTAAAATCAAGCAAAACAACTAAAATCCTGAATCCAACTGGCGGATTAGCCAATTAAACTCTCAACTAACCTTGTCCAAAAAATAGAAGAACTGAATGTTGGTAAAAGTGAAGCATTAAAACGTGGAATTGCGCCACAAGAGGCTCAAAGTCACTCTTGAAGGACAAAGAGCTACGAATCACAATTTGTAAACCATACTTTTGGATTTTAATTGGATTTCCACAATTTTATTAGTACTCCGACTCAGCTTCTACACATGGTGACTTATGATTAATGCAATTCCTCATCCCACCCTGTTAATATCTGTTCGCCTAGCTTACTGCACAAGCTAGGGGTAGAAATTCATATTTTTACGCTGATGACGAACGACGTTCAAATGCCTTCAAAGCTCTTTATTGCCGCAAATAAAAATTTTCATACACTTGTACCTTGCACGTACGTACATCTGAAGCTGAGGTAAGTTAGCCAAGATGAACTGCCAAGGACGACCGAGTACCGAGTGCCGAGTGCCGAAAAACCCGTGTACCACAAATGCATGCGATTGGAGGAAGATTTTCGGAATTTTTTTTTTTACTAAATTTTCGATTTGGAATTGAATTTAATTTAAATTAAAACTTACGAATTTTGTGACTTGACTACGCTTCCGTTGGAATTCCAGTTGATTGTACACGGCTTCCTTGATTTTGTCTCAGCTGCGTTGATTGAAATTCGCAAAATTTCCTGAAATTTTGAAAGACCAACATTGTTTGAAAATTTTAGTTTAATATTTTTTGTGCATTTCCAATATTTCAACGAAATTACAGATTTCTTTTTAAATAGGAAGAATTTCAATTAATTTCCGCTGTGCGGATTGAATCTTGGCTGGATATCCAGTAAAATGTAAATTTTAAAATTACATATATTTTGAAATTTCAGAATTTCTAGATACAAATTTTTCTACTTCACAATCAAGAGCAGAGATAAAAATTAAGATGTAGTGTTCTTGCCGACGTCAAACTGCACACATTTCCAAAAATTTGAATTCAAAATATTTGCTACCAAAAAAATAGTTTAATTTCCGTTGTACATATTGAAGCTTGAATTTCGAAAACAAATTGATAGTTATAATCAAAATTTCAAACTAGAAATTAAGTGGAAGTTGAAATAAAAGAATTTGAGAACATGCACATTTTCTGATTTAAACCTATTAAGACATGAAGACGCTATTTTCCATTAAACCTGAAACTCAGAAATTAGAGCCGACGTCAAACTGCAGAAATAAATCCAAATTACCTGCTTAAATTAAAATAGCACTTTCACTGAGCAGTAAACACTCAAAACTTCCGTAAAACACTAACGATTGACTCAAATGACTTTGTCCTCGCCTGGAAACGGTAAACCAGAAAAAGGAGCTAATATTGCACAGTAATTACACACCACGAATATAAGAGGACTAATCAATTTCTTTGGTGCACTCTGGACTGACGCATCTCACGCTGAGATAAAAACGATGCACTCAATTAAACAAAACATAAATTCCGCTCATGAACTGATTGACTTTCAACTGATTGTACGGATTGAACACGACTAAACTGCTAACTTGCGTAATTGCTAAATTAGATCTAGACAGAGCTTTATGATTAAGGAAAGATAAAATGTACAATTGACAATGTGGAAAGTCAGAGAGTGAGTGCATGTTTTAGGAGTTTACACGAGTTTAGTTTTTTTTTTCCTGGGTCTTGAAGCGTTGAAGCCCAAGCCAACATCGAAGGTTGTTCTCAGTTGAGAAGGAATCAAATCAGAATCACGCAAAAGCATTCAGGGAAAAGAGGGTTTGTTCCTTTTGGACTCTGCAAAAAAATAGTTCTCTCTCAGGCACGCATGACGCCGACAACGACATGGTCGGAATTTTTTTTCTCCTCATATTTTTCTGCAAAGAACCAAACGCTCAAAGACAGGACAGAGAGCCAAGACTTTGGAAACCAAAGGCAAGGCAAGCCAAAAACAAGCGGAGCTCACGTACAGGCTGGTTAGGTGGGGAGAAATAATAGGAAATGTACAGGGTGAGTCAGGTATGGGCGAAATCAATTGATTTTGATAATCACGATTTTGTTAATCTTAAGGATTTTGATTTTTAAGAAATGACCTGATTTTGTGTTTTGATTTTGTAGAAGTATCTATTTTGATCTGAAAAATCACGATTTTCAGCTAAATTGACGATTTCAAATCAAGAAATATCGTTATTTTTGATTTGATAATTTGATTTTGACGGCGAAAATTGATTGATTCAGATTTTGGGATTTTGAGGGCTACTTTTCAGTGATTTTGAAAATTATTTTCTGATGATTTTGCCCAGCCCTGTAAATCAAACAGCAGAACAAATGGGACTGAGTTTCACAAACACTTTCTAATTCGGTTTGACTTACATAATTAAATTTTAGTATTTCCTTTCGGCAGTCAAGTTAAAAAAAAGCCAGTTCTAAAAGTCGTATTTTCTAATATTTGAACTGTCGAAAGCGGCAACCATCCATTTAACTTAGGCAAGATTATTTTCAATTTTATTTTATCATATTTCATAATCAATTTTATTTTATTATATATAATATATAAATTTTCACCCCAAAATATTTGGGAGATCGGTGAGCATAAAAAATCCGCTAAAAATTAGTAAATTGAATAAATTTAAAACTGAGGGACTGCTACTTTTTGACAACTTTTTTATAGAAATATTCTCAATTTAACTTAATACTAATTGAATGCCGGAAATAAAATAAAAATACTGTGCAAATATACAATTTTTCCAAAAGCAATTAAATTAGATATAGAAAATGCCTTTTCAGATGACTGCCGGAAATCGAATCACAAGTGTCATTCTTGTTTGTAATTTCTTTGAAAATCAATGAATTTGCAAAGAGAAAATGCAAAGCCAAAATCAAAAATGTTCTAATTAAATTTCTTTCAAAACCAATGAATTTGCATACATATAAAAATTTAAAGACACATGTCTGTCAAAAATCCAATCAAAAATATTGTGCTAATTTATAAAATCTTTTAAAATCGAATTCGCATGTAAAAATGAAACACCAAATAGCTGGTGAAAATCAAATAAAAAAATTGAATCCTAATTTAGTAATTCTTTCAAAGTCAATGAATTTATATACAAAAAGCAATGTCAAAGGACTGTCTAATATACAATCAAAAATGTTGTGCTAATTCGCAATTTCTTATAAAATAAATTAATTTGAGTTCATGAATTGCAACGCCATCCGAAAATCAATATTCGGCTGCATAATGGGATTATATTTAAATAAATTACAGGTTTTTGTTTGGGACTTGTCTTTTGCCAATGCCTGACTCACTCTGTAAGCGTGAGATCCCTTGATTTGTGAGTAAGCGGATCCGTAGATCCCGATCTTCTAAATGGCACGACTATGCTGAGGAATAAAAAGAAATGGGAATAATACATTACGTGTTCGTGGATGGAAGACGGAAATTTTGAGCATTCAGCTTTCATCCCCATTTGATAGCCCTGGCCTCGTACCACCGCCCACTTTCCTAGTACCCCTTTTTATGCCTCTTCTCCGTTCTCCACTCAACCAGCACACCACTCACGGCAAAATTCAACTTCTAGCCGAATCCGATTGCAAAACAATATTAATTACACTGTAGAGAAACTAAACATTTGTTACAATCTAAGGGAAATCCTAGATCCGAGTTTGGAATAAAACGGTTGAGGTTGTTTCATCAAATAAATTGAATTTTTTAGACGTTGCTATTCACCGAATACTATTTTACATGAAACTTAATATTTAGCTACTTCTTTTTATCTAAGATTCTAACAGACGAAGGACTCCCTTTCAAACGGAGAATTTCGAAAATCGGAAAACAAGTGAAAGTTCCACTTTCTCCTGAATTCACGAGATGCAATCAACCCGCACCGCTTCTGTAAAAGAAACGGAAGTTGCCTTCACGTCAAAAAGAGCAAAATATGAATGAAAACTGTAACACAAGATGTGATGAGACGAAAAGCGCGACAAAATGGCAACAAAAACCATTGAAAGCGAAACAAAATAGTCACACCAAATAACTCCGTGTAACCACAATACCGTGGAAGGTGACTCAAATGGGGCCTTTCCAAATTTCACAAAAAGAGCGACAAAAAGGCGCTACAGCAGCAAAATCCCATATGGTGACTGGCGACACCAAAATAGTCCTAAAACCAAACAGAATGACCCAAAATGGCGACTACAGAAGTTTCGATGCAGGATGACATCAGTAACGAGAGATGCACGACACGACACATGTCAAAGGAACACAAAAATGGCGACATATTGAAGTTCATATTGAGTGCGACAACAAAAATACAATACAATGAAGCATCATTAAGTGCGACAACAAAGTTGGCCACCTGCAGCATCATAAAGGGCGACACCAAAGATGGCGACACAGTATAGCATCCTGAAGACCGACAACGAAAATGGCGACACATAGTAGCGTCATAAAGAGCGGCGACAATGATGGTGATAGCGGCGTGAAATACCATAAAGAGCGGCAACAAAATGGTGGCGAAATGAAGCAACAAAGATGGCGGCAGTGAAACATCATGAAGAGCGACAAAAAAGATGGCGATACAGTGAAGCATGATATGGAGCACAAATACAAACCGCAATATCAAGAAGCTTAGAATTTGTAATATAATTAGCAATATAAGAGCAATACACAAATGTTGTCGCTATTTATGACCTCACTTTTCGTGCGCGCAAAACCGTCGAACATTCTTTTTAACTCAGATCAAAGCCATTTAATAAGACAGAAAATCAGAATGTATTGACTAACCCTAACTAAATCTAAGGTATATTACTGCTATGCAAATACCATCACCGTTTTGCATTGTTTGATTGAAGCGGCAAAAGCCATAATTACTAGCTGGTTTGGTTATATTTTTCCATATACACATGTTAAAGCTATAGTCTGTATATCTAACCGGTGATATACGGAAGAAGATGAGATCGTTCAACGACTGTTTAAAAATATTTAGTGGATTTGGGTCAACGAAACTACTGAAGTTTGGGTCCTGTGGTCCTACCGGCTATAGCTTCAATACTGTACAAACTTATGTCATCGGGTAAGCATTACGCATGGAATTTTAACTGCGAAAACCAAAACAAACATTTTTGAAAGGTCGGGAGTAAAAGATCGTCTTAAAAAATACAATTACTGCATAGCAATTAACGAAAGGGCTTTCTATCGTTGACCTATGAGTTTTACATGTCCAATATTTTAATAGCATTTAGAGACAATATTTAACGGTGGAGGTGGATAAGCGGAGTCAACACCACAAATCTTGTTTAGTTCAAACCATTTCGCATGTTAACCGGGCTGAAGGTTGTTGAAATTCTTTCGCATATTAATCGCAATGAGGGCTTTTTAAAACATTTCGCACGTTAACCAATACTAAGGCTTTTCAAAGCATTTCGCATGTTAACCAAGACTGGGCTATTTTAAACATCCTGTTAACCAGGATGCGGGCTGTAAGAAATTCTTTTGCATGGTAACCAACACGAGGGCTGCTCAAAATTTTTTGCATATAAACCTGGACGAAGGCTGTTAAATACTTTTTGAATGTTAATCAATACAAGAAGATCTGCTCAAAGCATTTAACATGTTAACGGGACAAGGGTTGTTCAAAACATTCTGCATTAACCAGCAAAAGGGCTGCTTAAAACACTTTGCGTGTTAACTAACACTAGGGTCGTTAAAAACATTTCGCATATTAACCAACACAAGAACATGGACGTTCAAAACCTCTGCTATGCTAACCGGAACGAGGGCTGTTTAGCCAACACCAACATAAGGGTTTTCGAATTCGCATGTTAACCAAGACGAG
>JAQFXZ010002012.1:0-10423 GCA_034694025.1 Ceratophysella scotica | reverse complement strand
ATTTATGGCATTCACATCAATATCAAAATTTTCACTTTGCTTAGCTGCCTTCATTTTGCAAAAGGAATTTATTGTATATAAATAAATTGATTACAGAACATTTAAACCTAGGAGCTAGACGGAATATTGGCTCAGATTAAAAATTGCAAAGTTGTGATAGAATATAACAAGACATGAGCCGACAAACGCTTTGGGACTTTTGAACATTGGAAGGAATAAGATGAGTCAATATCGTGTTACACGTTGATGGAATAAAGCAAGACACGAACGGAAGGCATGAGCTTGGTTTAAAATTCGACATATATCTTTTTGTCTAAGATACCTCCATAAAGTGGAATTGCTCGAACTTGGTGTTATGCTATGAGTTTCTGAAGGAATGTAGCAAGACAGGAAGAGGCCAGCAAATATGGCGGAACTGGCATTCTAGATCTAAATCATTTTCTTGTATAAACCATTCATTAAGACAGAGACAGCACGAGGGTGCCAGCCAACACGCATGCATTGCCTTTCAGTTAGGAGTTATGATGCTTTATCATTTTCATGAAAAGAGAGAGATTTGAAAATATTTGAAGCAATATTTTTAACGAACATCAGTTGGGCCTTGGTGGTGTTGATGCAACAATTTTTGAAACCAAAATTATCGTTAGTGTATTGTATTCTTTGAATGATACATTATTGAAGAAGAATTTTGATTTGTTCTGATTCTATTGTAGTTGTTTATCTAGATTTGGAAGATCCCATCTCTGAAATAGATTTTTTTCCTCGCGCTTTACTATTTGATATTTGGTGGATATTCGAATATTTAGACACTTGCTGGAATCACAAAAGGCAGTTACGATTCAATGAAGGGTAGCCAAATATGACAAAGGATTCGTACATATTGAGGCCAATATGGAAAGCTCGACTGTTTGCATAGTCGCTAGGAAATTTATTCATTTTGCAAATTGGCTAGCCAGTATACGAGGCTTGATTGTAATGTCGCATTTTGAAAAACGTGTAACTAACCAACTACTGTAGCTGGAATGCTCTAGTTTTCTACAAATATTCCAAGAAGGCTAAGGAACAGATTCCACCGGACCCTCGGCTCTGATATCCATAGACATATAATACAACTAGACACGACATGAGAAGGGCCTTATGGGCTCAGTTTATGACTTGTTATGGGGACCGAGCGGCCTGAACCAAATTGAGTATCCCTTGGTTACTTATGAACAATTCAATTTGAGCATCGACTGAATTACACAGAATTTACATTGAAGCGGTCCAGATTTCAAACCTAGCGAAAGAGCGCCGTTTATATCGACGAACTCAAGAATTTTGCGTTTTTATGTCTCGGTTTCACAACTGCTGTGTTTTACGTTTGGGGAAGTTGAACTTTCCACATTCGCACCAGCAAGTACACGACTACGTCCACTTTTCGCACAATTTTTCTAAACATACAACGCAGCAGCAGCAAAACCGAGGAGAGACCATATGTTTATGGGAGAGACACGTGACTTTCTTGAGTTCGCAAATCCGAGGGATATATCCCGACAGGCAAGAACGCTGTATTTGAATTTTCGCGCGGTTGGTCCCCACAACAAGCAAAAAGCGGGCCCATCTCTCCCTTGTCATGTCGTGTCTGTTATAGTATAGCTGCTGCAGAATACTTCATATGTCTATGGTAGTGCCACAAAAGCGTGTTCTGTTCTTCAGCTTCTCAGAAGTGGATTCTCCAGTTTTAGAACCTTTTTCTACATTTATTATAGCTTCAAAAAATAAAAAACACAGTAAGGTAATTCATTCTTTTTTCCCCCGAAACAGCGGACTCCGATGCTAGCCACAGTTCCGTCAACTCCAGTTCCCAAACTCAATTCATCTGCTTCCGAGTCACAACGACTGCTCGAAAAATTACCAAAAATACTCGCCTTTGAAAACGTGAGTGGCCTCGGCTCAACTAATTAAGATATGAATATCTGATTGAATGAGTCCAATTAGAAAAGCAGGTTTGAATGAATGAGGACTCATGTTCTATACTTGTAGCCCAGCGGTGGTGCTGGCGCCCCGCGACGAACTCCGTCGGGAAGGATCCTGACTGACATCCGAGGACATCCCGACATACGGTTCCATCAACCTGGCAGCTCTGTGTTTGAGCAAAGCTTGCGCTACCAATTGGACAAAGATCAGATCCGAAGGTACAAGGAAGAACTGGATAAGCAGCTCGAAGACAAAAGAGGATTTCTCGCCAATATGAAGCAGAATAAAGAGAAAACATCCGATTTAGCCACAATCATGTTCAACCGGAGTAATAATGTAATACGACGTTGGGAATCATTGCCAAAACTAACCTCCACGGATGTAACTCGAAATTATGTCAAGTAAGAATGAAACTCTTACAATTTACTAACTGAATTTGAGAAATGGCACATGTAATAGTCGAAAAACTAAAATCGATGAACTAAAACTGGAGTCCCGTAACTTCAAAGTCTGAATATTTCCTGAGGTTTGTTGTTACCTTCACGTTTCGGTGCATTCAAACTAAAGAGAACTTAGCAAATCTTACTTTAATGAAACTAAATTATTTTCACTACTTTATGGTATGCTACCGGTAGTGTCTAACCAACTAACGAACTCGACCATACTTACATTTGTGTATTCTTTGTGATCAGCTCACCACGGACACCGGATGCTGATGAGTTCAAGCGCGGTCTGGAAACTCAAATGGAGACGAAGAAATTTCTCAAGGAACAGCATTTGAAGCACGAGAAGTATTTGAATAACCTTCATTTCAATGCTTTCGAAAGTTTTTGGGGAAGACCCGGAGCTGGAGCTGCCAAGTCGACGAAAAGAAAAGAAAACCTATTTAAACTGTTACATGGAACGCGCTAACGTATTTAAGAACGTTATTTATCAATTTTACGCCTTTATTATTTCCTTCATAGATTTAAATAAAGTTGGTCTACTATTGGAAGTTGGAAGCGTGAACTTGTTTGTAGTGATGCTATATCTGGTTCAAATTTATATAACTTTCTTCAACCATGTTCATAAGAAACGACGTCTCTAGCTCGAACATGTATTGATTGATTGATTGATTTATTTACGTTTCATATTCATATCAATGTTAAACAACATTGGTTTCTTAAATAGAAATGCCCAGTACAGCTGGGAGAAAACAAATTATTAGAGTATAGAAAGTGTATCACATATCTTAGGAAGTGTAGTATTTATTTGAAAGAAATACATATCACACTAACCTACAAATGTGTTGAGGCGAGGCTTTCAATCCACTAGTTATACAAGAATGGCAATTGTTCTCAATTCCCGTCTAAATGTATTGCAGCTGAACTGCTCTTATCGTTTTGTTAAGTAGAAGCATTCTTTCGGCTTATTGTCTTCGAAGCTTTTTCTTGGGTGGACTGCTAGTACTTTCCCGTCGCGTGGATTCGGTGGTGTTTGGAGAATCACGTTCCGAAACCTCCATGGGCGCAGCTACTTCCTCTGCAGGCGGCGTTAAATCAATTGTCGAATTTATGGCCGTCGTAATGTAGAGAATGAGTTGCATTCGAACACCATCTGGGCCTACTGTGGCACTGTTTAAGCTTGCCAATGAACAGAAGGGATAAGTGTTCATTGGCTCTTCGAGCTTGTATTGACTTTTTCCTGCAAGTAAAACATTGTTGTTGAAAAGTCTGGCTTAAGTGTCAATGACTTGAAATGACAATGGAATAGTATTACAATGGACCTTACCCGCTATCAGTGGTATTTCTTCCATTCCTTGGAACTGGCATGTTCCTCGATACTTGACAATAACTAACTGTTCACTATCCGGTTTCGTGAGGGAAGCTGTTAGCTTTACGTCCCCCTGTTCCGTTGACACAAGCTTAAGCGCTCTATAATAGACAAATTACTTTTGTGAAACGGAAAAGCATATGACGTGGATTTAATATACGTGATAGCTTCCATGTTTTACCCGGTAATGTTATCCGTCATTTTTATATCTCTCTTTGTAACAGTATCCGTTTGACCAAGCATAGCCTCCAGAGACTTTACGTCCCATATAATAACTTGAGTCTTGGAAAGGACCTGGTGAAATAGGAAATCATGTAGCTTTTTCGTCCGAATCATATTGGTATGCCAGGATGGACGCCGATCTGGGCTTACCTCCGTGGAGAGATGGATTGGCAAGATCTCCATGTCATCTTCCGTAATCTCCTGATTGGACATTATTCTTTGTGACTTTTTCTCCGGTAAAATCTCGAACACGCGTTTTTTGGAGGAGAGAAAGTGGGCTTACCTCTCCTGCTTGTTTGACTTTTGTTGGTAATGATGGCGGACAACTCATTTTGGTTCAAAGTAAAAAGAATCCGTTTGTTTTGTTTGCGCGAGTGAACTCTGGTCGCTAGGACAATCAGAGCGTAAAACAACGAAACCTGATCCCACCGTTGACCGTAGTTCTGAACCTTACGCATAATCATTTGGATGCAAAACTGTGACAGTCATACGTCATGCGAATCTCATTGTCACTCACTGTTGTTAAGCCGTAAAACGTAAAACATTCACCGTGAAAATTAACTAAACTTAGGTAGGAAGATTCTAAATTCTAATATGTCAGTTGCGGCTCTGCATTTTCTAAAAGCACGACACCCGACCTTTCTCAGAAGTTCTCCGATTGAAAGTTCTAACGATAAACTAATAGAACCCGCGCGTACTTTGTAGACCATTACTATATTTCCAAACATGAATTTCGCAATGCTGCTCCATTATATACCAAGGCCAAGAATCAGTTGAGTGAGTAATTGGTCCTGCAGTGCAAAACAGAAATACCGCGAATGCGAATAATATCAAACTCCAGCGTAAACGTGTTACTTCCGATGACAGCATTTGATGACGTCTCTCTTTATTTCCAAAATCACAGAATTAAGCTACAGAACTATCTACGGATCAATAAATAAATGCCCATTCAGTACAGTAACAATGTGAACCGATGACATCTCTAAATTAAGTACAGCTAAACTACGTAACATAATCATCAACCAAATTCAAATTCACTATCAATTCCGTGGCTTCAATTTCCTTTAACAATGTATAGGCTTGTATCGGTATATTTCATCGGAAAGCAATCCTTTTCTGTAGTTAGAGCACTTGATCGCGTTGAACAACGTTTCCTCTTCGTCGAAAAAACAAGAAAAGAACGCATAGCTTACATGTGTCGTGTGCGTGTATGCATACAGGAGTGTATCGCTAATTCGGGCAAGTCTCTAATGTCACTTCGTCGTCACCCAACAACCACATACTAGGACCTAAATACATGTACAGGAGGATGGAATGTATGACTTCATACTGTTTAGAAAATTACGGTCACTTCAACAAGAACCGATACTTCACAATTCACATGTAAATACTTCAAAGTAGAAGACAATTTCACAAAATCAGAATGGTACTGTTGCTCGACGACAAAGTCCGCCTAACCAACCTGTGACTAAGATTCAAAACTGAGAGTGATACTTGCGAAACCTAGAAATGAACTCAAACGACATAACTGGCATTTTTATCAACGTTACAAGGTTGGACGTTACGAGGTTCTGGTTCAATGGATGGATACTATGTAGAATTAGGTATACTGCTTAATCCGCTCAATTTTCTGTCTTGTCAACAATTACAGGAGAGCCAGAGGGAATATTCCCCAGTGTTAGTTCCACAAACCGGAACTGCCGCACAATTTATTTACGTTTTAGTTAAAATACAAAGAACAATGAATAGAAGTCCTTATTTTCAAAGAGGACGGCTAAAACGTAGTTTTTTTCTTCTTAATATAAGTATACTAAGTAAGTACATAACAAAGGTATTCTCTGTTGTTACAGTATTCGTCTAACAATTGTTGGCAATCAAATGAATTTCAGTCCGCTCGTCATACTCCCAAACCACTACATATATAAATATTTCTATTCAACTAATTCAAAAGACACAAAGCTTTGACAGAAGTTCCAATAGTTTTCTTGCGAATGAAATATAATATTTACATAGCATCCGTTTCTTTTTAAATTTGGCAACAAGTAATTAGTAGTAGGCGTAATTGACAATGTTGGTTGAAAGTTCTACATCTAAATTAGTAAGTACTTCACCGTATCTTTGTACCACAGAGAGGACTGTGACTCACAAGAATGTTTGTATGTGGGAATGATTGGATCTTGAATATTTTTGTTCAAATGAAGGTTTCGGATTGCAGAATGGAATGCTTGTTTGCTTGTCAGAGTTCTAGCACCTTGGAATCTGGTCACCTCTTAAATTTTAGTAGCGATGCTGAAACTCGTGATGCCAACGGTTGAAGTCAATGTGAAACACAACAATGGAACCAGTGGCCAGTCCAGCGAGTAGGAATCTAGGAAAACATATCATCAAAAATGCAATTACCGAAAATGGAAGTAGAGTAGCTCATGCTTAGGCAATCCCTTTACGTAAACCCATGTTTAACCCCAAAGGCTTCTGTGTATCTTATCAATATTGGGAAAAGATGCTCCGGTTCTTGTTCAGCTTCAAGCTTCACGACTCACGACGCGTTGTGTGCATCATAAATAGGAGTCCATTAAAAGGCAATGGAAAAGGATTTAAAGGGGAAGGCAGATGGTGAGATCCCCTAATCCAAATTATTGATAAGAAGCTCTAGTTCACGTATCACACATGAGAAACTACAAAATGGCTGGTAAACAGCAGAGCTGCAGTATCATTGGCAGAGTTGCAACGCCTTCAACTGCAGTGTACATATCTACTGGTAATGTATTGATAAACCAACAGAATACAGCTAGCTGCACACAATAAATTGTATTAGTTATGGACATTAAGCATAACTTCAAAGGATTCATAATATTTTCCATTGGATTCTAAGGAGGAGGCTGTAATGCTTAGCAAGAAATAACGAATCCCACTTGCCTGACACTGCAGGCCGCTCTCTCGCAGTAGTCCCTGCTACGAATCTGGCATGTTCCTGGAGTGCTCATTCTTCTAGTGTATGATTTCCACTTTCCAAGAACATGCCAGATTCGTAGCAGGGACTACTGCGAGAAAGCGGCCTGCAGTGTTAGGCAAGTGGGACTCGTTCTTTCTTGCTAAGAATTGGCTCGTCCTTAGGATCGAATTAGATTGGCGAAAACATTATTGGCAAACTATTGATTTGATTTATTTCAAGTTTTCTTGCATTTGTATTACAAACAAGAATTTTTATAGCGAATTCCATGCTTTTACAGCCCAGTTAACCATAGCCCTCGTTTAATTTCTTACAAATAGCAGTAAAGAAAAACAAAACGCCTTATGGGAAAACTCAAATTAGAACACAGATAATACGTGAAAAGGCAAATTGACAAAAACACTTGAATCATTAGATAATATAAACAAAAGACCAATCAAGATTTTGCCAATATAACAGTTTACTGAGTTTACTCTTCAAAAACGTCCAGAATACGAAATTGTCTAGTCGCAGTTACTGTAAACTGTAAACGGGGATTGCATATTGCATATTTCTCCGCGCCTTCAACATCTCATAAAAAGCAGCAATATATGCATAATTGACTTATTCATTTTATTGCAAACCTGTGATCATGAGAAAGAGCCAAGGACCTCACAGCACTGTCACACGCTGGAAAAGCGTAGAGAAGTGCTAGTGAGAATGTTCTCCATACTTCCACAATTCCCTTGTCCCCGCCGGTTATTAGATACTCTCCATCACGACTGAGAAGCATTGACTACAAAAATTATCAGAATTTCGTTAAATATAACGGTACAATTACAACAAATAAAATCAAGCCTGAACAACTCTGAGCACTCTGTTTACTTGTATCGTGTCATGATGCGTATGATGTCTCAAAGGTCTTCCATTCATTGTGAATGCTGCCACATTTCCTTTCTCATATCCAACAACCACAATTCCTTCTCGAGACATTGTTACGTTCTCAGGTCCTCGGAAGGCAGTCGGAGCTTCAAGTGTACGCAGCAAGTCTCCAAATGTTGTGTGAACCAGTACAGGGCCAACTGAAGGATTGTTCATGCTCATTTCAATTATTCAGATATTCAAGTCAAGCTGGATTAAATTAGTGTTAGTAATTGAACCACTCACATTCAGATGCACTCACAACCAAGCCTAATTCAGCAGAAATGACGAGAGCAGTGACAGGGCTATCATGACCAGTCAACGTAGCACGCGGAGTAGGATGATCCCCGTCTCCAACAATGGCTTGACAACGAGCGTTCCAATGCCAGAGCAGAACCGTACAATCCGCAGATCCGGAAGCAACGTAGCAATCCGAAGTAATGTTGCACTCTGAGCGTCCAAGGCAAGTAATAACGCCAAAGTGACCAAAGACGATTTGAACAATTTTCGCTGTAAAACGCAAGTATCGTTCAGCGAGAGTCATAGATAAATCTCATATCGTAAAGCGGTAGTCTACTATTTCGTTTGTTACCCGTTTCAGTGGAAAAGACACGAAAACTATGATCCCAGAAACCACAGGCAATTAGAAACTTGGAATCCACCGTCGTAACAAAACAATTTGACCTCATCTTGACCTTCTGACTAAAATTGTCTCCCAAGTGACGTTTAGGCGTATGACTATTCACTTGAGCAAGAACTGGATCCATAATTAATGGCAAATTGGCTGCAATGCTGGGAGTAGACTCTGCGAAGCTCGGAGAATGTATGGAGGCTGTATTTGAAGTAGCAGAAACATGGATGAGCAAAATTAAGTCACGGCTTTATTGTTTATTGCGATTTATTGATGGACGGCATACCCGAGTAGTTGGAATTCCACTTGTTCACAGCAAAGTTTTGACTCGTGGTTACAGTGACGACCGAGGGTTGTGGGAGCTGAGGGTAACTATTGGCAGAGATGTGACAAATGGGAGAGTTGGATAGGAACTTCATTACCATGCACAAGTCATCTGGAACGGACGAGAACATCATGGGAGTCTGGAATAATAGAAAATTCAAGGTATTGGCATTAGAAAAGGTAACAGATATGCTTCTAGGCGCCATTAAACACACGGTGACGGTCGGCCCAATTGTATTCCAGTGTGAACGTTCAAAATCCTTGAGTATTTTTACTTAAAAGGTCAAATCAAGGTCATTTGGTCTTTGCAGTAGAGTTATCGCTATTCCATTCAAATTCTCAAGTCCACAAATTCTATAAAGTTTTGTCTTTGTCTACATAAAAATAATATTAAGACTAAATAGTTCTTGTTCTATCCTTTCAGTGCAGGTACATGAAGAAACTAAGTTATGACTATGTCATATGTCACCGACGCCATTTATAATTTCAATCTTCTGTAGGGTTTTATAATTTCGATAAAATTCAAGGCATATTTCTCGAACTTTGGTAAAATGACCAAGGCATTTCCAAAATCAAACGATTATTATGCTTTTAGATTCCTGCGACCACGATATTTTACAGCATGCGAATTTCCAGCTAAGTACCCACGCGTACAAGAGGGTTGAAGGGCCCACCAAACTTGGTTTTTAGACCTAAGAGCCCAAACCTTCAACACAAATGGTTTGGGCATTAATATAGCTGGCCATGGCCATATGATCCGATTTCTCGATGTTTAACACATTTTCAAAAGCTTGATAGTCAATATCGTTGGAATGTATCAAAATGGTTTTGAAATGCATAGCTTCCTGGGTAAACGGTTGATATTTTAGGAAATGACGCTCGAGTTCAATCCATGGAACGGTACGGTGGGAACCCATTGCGCAAACAATTTTTCTGCAATGCTAGGGATAACTAAAAATATTCTGATTTTACTGAGGGATTTGTATAGCCCTATTACTAGTTGCCTAACTGCCGAAGTCACGCGGTGCATGTAGTTTAAGCTCCGTACGGCTTTTATAAACTCGTGTTCCAATTTCCAATATTTCTAAATCAAAACTTAAATGATGAAATCGTGAAGATAAATATTCCATTTTGTTCTTTAAATGATGTTTAAAGGCTTTAAGGACCACATAGCCCCCCTCACCCTCTGATTTCCAGATTTTCTCTTTTTCAGCGAGTAAATAAGATGAGAATCAAAAAACCAAAACCACCATGCGATGGAAAGTGTTAATCCCTGCGTGTGTATCAATTTTTAAGGTCGTAGCTTCATTAGTTAAGGAATAAACTTGTTTTTAGTTAATGAAAAACCAAAGTGGTTTTTCACTAACTAAATCCACTTTAATTCGCTAACTGTTAGTTGCACTAAACTAAAAATTGACACACATGTAGGGATTAACGCGTTCCATCGCATGGTGGTTTTGGTTTTTTGATTTTCATCTCATTCACTTGCTGAAAAAAATAAAATCTAGAAATCAGAGGGTGAGGCGTGGAAGTGGTCCTTAAGATATATTAGGGGACAAATATTTGGAGCCGCAAAGAATGCATTTTGGAGCGGCTAAAATACCATTTGGTGCGGCTAAAAATGCATT
>JAQFXZ010002011.1:0-10425 GCA_034694025.1 Ceratophysella scotica | reverse complement strand
GTCTTCGTCGAAAGGCACCATCCATCCTCAGCTTAGCAGATACATTTTGTCGGTATGCGGTATACACTAATTCATGTTAATCACTCGAAAAAAAAAGCATGAAAAGATGTCTGGAATGTGAGCAAATATACGTTCTTCCTTAAAAATTGTTTGTAAATAGAAATTGTAAATCGTGTTCCAGTCCAGTCCCAATACGATCATGAACTAAATTCAAACTTAGGGTTGTTGACCGAGTGTCAGTCAACAAACTCGAATATGCAAAGTTTAAATAAATTCAGAGGCTTTTACATTCTGTGTGCTTCCGTGTAAATCAGTGTAAGTAAATACAATAAAATCCGAATAGGCTACCACATACACGTAACTACGTATGTATGCATCACTGACATCGGTCAGACCTGGGAAATGATGCCTTTATCAAAAATAAGTAAAATACAGGTAATTCTCGTAATTCTATTTCTTGGGTTTTAAAGATTAAAGTCACTTGAGCTGGGTTGAAAGAAATTGAGAGATTCAAGCGAATCACTGCAGAGGATTCACGTTATTCACTATCACAATTTCTTTGCTAATGTTACCTTTGATAAGCATTGCCAGGAGGTCAAATTATTAGACTTAATGCCGAGAAATTTAATTCCAAATGCTGGAGTTATTACACAAGCCATACAGACGCGTACAATGTACGTCTTACAAAGTCTGGTTGGACTTGTACATGGACCATGGACGGGCGTCTTCTCGACGTTTCCAATTATCTGTTATCCGTAATTCTCAAATTCAATATCGTCTTCAAATGCAACTACGACGTAGTAAGAAGGTAGTCAGGTGTGTCTGGCAACCATTCCAAAAAGGTATTCAATTCGATTTCAGAATCGATTCTGTGGCAGTATCGTATCATCCTCCAAGCTGATACATTTATTCAACCATTGCCTGTTCTGCATCCAGTCAATTCGATAAATATTTGTCAAAAATATTGAGTTAAAAGTTTTAGTCGAGTTGATAGCTTGTTGATTGTTTTACTTTTCGAAACAGTGTTTTGTTTTCATAATTCACTGTTGAAATCATCGTTTTGAATTTTAGTCACACTTTAGAAGTAGGTAAAAAGCAGATGACTTACCTCTTTTGAGCATAAAAATTGGCACGCTTTTCTGAGTTTTGGGTGAGTGCTGTCTATTTAGCTTTGTATAATTTTGTATTTCCTCATTCTAATTGCAGAGCATCGAAGAGAATGAATGGGGAAGACGTTTTTGGGTCCAAAATTCGAGTAATTTACTCGTCTCAAATGGATTTTCATGTTCAGGGTCAAATGAATGGAAACGGGTCAAATCCGCAAATCCCGATTCAACCATTGGTCTCAGTTGCTCCAATGATGATTCCTGGAACGGCTTCCGACTCTGCAATGAATGGTAGCCCGTCTCATCAAGGGCATATGCCGATTCAACCGTTGGTCTCCGTTGCTCCCATGATGCTTCCCGGGTCCACATCAGGAACTTCGGCCTGGAAGCCAACTTGGAATCGGAATCACTTTCCAGTTGCATCCATGGATGAATTGAGTTTGGGGGACAAGGCATCGGAAGGTCACCTGATGACTCAATCGGGTTCTTCCCTCGCATCTCAAAATGAAGGTGGCTCTTCTGGATCCAATTCCTCAAGCCGTGATCATTCTCCGACATCCGCATCCGCATGCGTTGCTCTTCCGCATTCAAACGTCTCGGTAAGGAAATTCATTTTTAAGTTTGCGCGCTCTCATTATTCTCATATCTCTGCCCTCGGGCCTCGGGTCATATGGCTCACTAAAGATGGCGCGTATATCGCGAATATTCTATCGTTTTTCTGTCTCTAGTTAATTTAGATTCCGGAGTTTGCAGATAGGTAGATTAACTTTAGGTTTTGCGGATTCGATTCGATACCCAAGCCGAATGTTTTTGGACGTAACCTCACCAATAACGAAAGATACGAGACTATAGAAATTGGGTAGCACGAATGAGACAATGTCAGCAAGCAGTATTTTTTGTAAGCATTTGCGGCTTCCACCTTCCACCCAAAATTCGCGGCACAAAAAGCGCGAATCTTCAAAAATCAAGATACTCAGGAAACCTAACCTAACCTAACGAAACGATAAAAAGCGTGACAGCTGAATGCCCAACACCAAAAAGCGCTACATATAAGCTTCACTCTCGGAAAATCTAACACATCCTACTCTAACGGAATTTGTGTCGCGCTTTTTGGAGTCGCGCTTTTGCATGTTCATAGTTCATGGCTTCGTGTTTCGCGTTTGCATAATGTTTGCATAATTCGGTAAGTACAGTTTTATTACGATTCCTGCTCCTATGCAAATGCGCATTATCTTGACTTTCTAAAAATAGCTATAATATCATACGCAATGCATGTGGAAAAACATGTAAGGGCGAAAAATAAGTCAACATCGCTCGACCAAGATGCATTGCGCAAATTCTGTCAAGAGATAGAAGAATACGAACATATATTTCTATAAACATCACATTTAATATTTACATTTGAATTTTACATAATGTTGTTGCATATTCCAGGCTCAAGGATCAAACACGACGGTTCAACTCTGGACCTGGAATGGATATGACCAGTCCGCACTGAAGCGAGAAGTAGCTGCACTGCTCCAGGACGTTCCGAATCATTCGCTCCCACTATTCAAATTCCGTGAACTGTTTGAGAAACGTTACCGACGATCCGTATCTTCATCCGACTTGTACAAGATCAGAGATGTGGTGTCCATTAGTGAGAGTCCAGGATCCAATTCGAACGGAATGACTCCGGGTGGCTCCTCCACATTTTCCAGCTTTGGGCGCACAATTACGCTGGAACCCAATTGGACTTCCAAGGTTGAGGAAATTGGTGCTCACTGCACTATTCACCCACCAGCTCAGAATGGAAGTGGAAAGGCTCGGCTGGGTTGGGCGGAACGGGAAATGGGTTCCTCAATGCCCAACGTTGTCATTGACTTCCGGGTTTTATCTCATAGTGTTCATGCTCTCTTGGAATCTCATGGTGGAGGATTTCCTTTGATAAGGTAAATTAAAAATTTAGATTTCAAGTTTTCTATCGAATGTCCAATAATTGGGTTTTTGTTTTTTAGCTTTCTGGACTGCTATGAAGCTAGCTTCGAGCCGATTGAACGGGCTGGAGAAGGAACACCCAGCGTTCATTTGGAACATCTTATCGCTTCCGTTCAGGGTGTTGAAATTGTGTACGGGGAGAACGGGATGAAACGGGTTCAGTGGAGTGGAAGACCGGACTTTGAACCTGGTAAGCCTTTATTCAAATTCTCCTCCATTCTACAGTGTAATGTTCATCTGCTGAAATTACACAATTAATTTTCCAGCAATGAACCAGGCAGTGGCTGTTCAATTGGCTCAATTGAGTCGGGAATTGGTGGATTTGCTCAAAACTTTTCCGAAATGCTCATTGCCGTTTTCCAAAATTATTCCGGCCTACCATCATCACTATGGACGTCAATGCCGTGTGGCAGACTATGGACATACAAGTCTTTCATCGCTGCTTCTCACTCTTCCAAACACGATTCAAATCTTGGGAGAAGGTCAGGCCCGAGTTATCACGCTGGCTCATCGGGCTCAGGTATGTCGCACATTTTTAACGATTTTTTTGGCATTTTGTTGCAAAACTTTTCGAAAGGCAAAATTATTAATGCTTCTTTCTGAAAACACAGATGAAGCGTTTCACAACGGACGTGCTTCGAGTCCTCAAGGCTCAAACTGGATTGAAGAAACAAATTCGACTCGAAGACTTCTCTGCAGCTTTCACGCAGCTCTTTCCAAACCGGGCTTTCATTCCGGAAGACTACGGTCTTTGTTTTTTCTCGGATCTCATTTCGGAGCTTGTTGAAAATTCCTCTTTGGTCACACTCATCACTGATGAGAACGGAGGAACTATGTTGTCAATTCCAAAACGGGAACAAACTCCGCAGGAAGTTCATCGAACTCGAGTCTTCGCTTCGGAGGTAGCCACGCAGCGGCAGGAATAAGAGTCTATGTTCATGGTGTCTGTTTCTCTGAGCGGAAACCAGCTGAATTTTGTTATTTAGCTAATCCTTACGAATATATTTGTAATATGCTGTAACTCATGAACGACACCTAAATAAAAGACAATCAATTAATCAATCAAAGCACCAAGTACAAAAAAGTACTAAAAATTGATGTTTTATGTGAAATAAAAATCTGGCCTATTTTTCAGGTTGTGGAGCTCTTGGGTCATGGAATTCGTTGTGAAATGCCATTCGCCAAGTTCATTCCAGCCTATCATCATCACTTTGGACGTCAGTGTCGCGTGTTGGACTATGGGTTTTCTAAATTGGCTGAACTGTTCGAAGCAATTGGAGACACGGTGGTGGCAGTTAGTCCACCTTCCAATCCGGACTGCAGTCCAGAAGATAAGATCATTCGTCTGGCTCCGAGGGAACAGGTGAAAGTTATTGGAGAGCAGATCTGGAAGCTGGTGGACAAGCGGAACAAGAGTGGTCACTCAACGCGAATCAATGATTTGGAGGATCTCTTTATTTCTGAACATGGATTCGCACTTCGGCCTGAACTATGTGGAGCAAAGGACGTGCATGATTTGATTGAGGGACATCTTTCTTCCTATGCTCAGTTGGAAGGAGATCGTATTGTGCTGTAAGTTAAACAAGCTTCGAATCTATTGTGCATCCAATCCTAAGAACGACCTGGACGATTCAATTCCTAGCAAGAAAAAACTAATAGCACTTGCCGAACACTGCAGGCCGCTTTCTTGCAGTAGTCCCTGCTACGAATCTGGCATGTTGCTGGAGAGCCAAAATCATGCACGGGAATCAACATGCCAGATTCGTAGCAGGGACTACTGCGAGAAAGCGGGCTGCAGTGTTCGGCAAGTGTTATTAATTTTTTCTTGCTAGGAATTCACTCCGCCAGGTCGTTCTTAGGATCGGATATCGGATGCACAATATAACCGTTTTCTGCAGCCGACTCCAGCTAATTTCGTTTTTACGTTACTTTCAGCCTTGGACGCCCACTATCAACTCAAACGGAAAATTCTTCAGCTCTTGCACTGCTTCAACCTGCTCCGGACTCCCGTGGAAGATATCGTTCGAACAGCAAGCGGTTCTCAGCACTCAACAAAGGAAACCGTCCCATTACTCCGCACCAGGTGCCATCTTCGATCAGCCCGACAACTGTGAGTCTATCTATTGATTTTCGTGTCATTTGTAAGTCCTATCTATTGACCTAACGAACTTCTATGATGTTTCAGGGTTATGACATGTGGATGGTTGAAAACAACGGGGTTCCCGGCTCACCGCCAGTTTCTCCGCCGATTGTTTGGACCTATCATCCAATCTGCTACTCAAACCCGTATTCACCAGGGACTCCGGCAAATGTTCTGGTAAGTACGAGGGTTGTTTCGTTAATTGTGGCAGTTTTTTAAAAAAGCTGTAAAACAGACAAAAATGAATGAATCAGACTGAAACTTTCTGCAAAAAATTAAGTAAAAATATCCACAGAGACAGTTTTTATTAAACTTTTAGTCGAGCGCTGCGTCTTTCTCATGAAAAATTGCAAAATCCCTACCTCTGCATATTTTTCTAACTAATATTTTCTCCAATTTAGCAGATATGGGCTACTAGATTTTTGGTAAGAAAAATCAATAGATTTTAAAATGTGGAATGGACGAAGCAATTTTTACAAACAACTGCAAACAACCCAAAAGCAATTTGTTTTCCCTTTTTCCTGGAAACTTGTAAAAACAGAAATAGCTGGACGTAAGAAATTAATGAATAAAGCATATTCAAAGAATTGATTTTTTTCCCCTTGAAGGTGCATCAGCGATTATTCTGGTCAAAGGAAAACGAGAATGTTAAAAAGAAAAACGTTAGGTTTAGAAAATGTTACATTTTTTTGGTTTTACAAAAATTTTAATAAGTACTGTCTGTAATCTCTAATGATATTTTCTATCAATTTCTTGCTGTGATGCAACTTAGTCATTACTTAAACGTGGTGAAAGCTTCATCAGCCCTATTCATTTTTTTTTTCTGTTTCACAGTACAGCTTTTCAAACGAGTACTGCCAAAATTAAAAACATCACTCGTAGTACCGGATATCCCAAGATTTGAAAGGCTGAAGGCGTAATTAGCCAGGCACATAGCTCCAGTAGTAATTAGCAATTGACCGCACGCAAATCTTAGTCAATTGACTACAATCGAATCTATTCCGATAAACTAATGCCTTTCGGACTTCGTGTAACAATAACCAGCTTTAGTTGCTCCGATTTTGACACGTTTCTTGTATTTCAGATGCCGAGCTTTCCGTACAACCAATGGAGCCCACCCCCTGGTCAAGCAATGAGTCAAGTTCGCCTCTTCTAGACAATGGCACGAGAATACTTATGAAGTTGAATCATGATTCCTATAATGCACATGGACAAACATAAAATAGTTTTAGGTTTTGGAGAAGTTCAAGTAGTTTAGAGAGAGAGAGAGAGAGATGATATTTCATTTTTTCACTTTAATAAAGAAGTTTTCAGTTTCACAGCAAAATCCTGCCTCGTGTCCATTGTCCAATTTTTTACGCCTTAATTCTTGTTTAAACAGCATCTGTAATTAGGATCACCTACTTAAGTTGGCTTCGACATTTTTGAGTACCACCAATCCAGCTGAAATCATGCACTCTGTCGTTAGGTTCATGACCTGGTATCTGCTAGACTCGTTAAAAGCTAATTAGACAACTATAAAAAAGACCCGCTGTGAAAATGCTTAAAAAATCGTGTGTTCACATAAACCTTTGTTATCAAGTTTTGATTTCCGGGAGATCACACGATGTTCAAATTCGTCCTGTTCCTGTCAACCCTGACGCTGGTCACTGCCAGGCTTGACCTCGCGCCTGTCGCGCCGTCTGAACCCTCATTCAGCTACTGCATTGGGAGTCAGTGTGACAAGGATAAGGACAAGGATGCTCAAGCGTAATATTTGCAGCTTTTCGAAATTGAAGTCCAAAAATCTAGAAAAATCATGACTTTCAAAGTAGAAGGATTTTGCCCAACTCTGTCTTTGAATTTTCATAATTTCTGACAAATTCTGGAAGAATCTATGAGTCAATTTTTGCCGATTGCGTCAACTATGAAGCAGCAGATTCTGAATTTTTATGCTTTTCAAAATTTAAGTTCCAAATATAGAAAAATCGTGATTTTTAAATTCAAAGAATTTTACCCAACGCTATTTTCGGTTTTCATAATTTCTGATACATTATGGAAGAATAAGTGAGGCGTTTTTGCGATAGCGTCAACGATGAAGCAGGAAATTCTGAATATTTGTATTGTAGCTTTAGCTTTTCCAAATTGAAGTCCCAAATATGGAAAAATCGTGATTTCTAAATTCAAAGAATTTTGTCCAACGCTATTTTTCAATTTTTAGTATTTCTGTTGCATTAATGGAAGAATTGATGAGGCAATCTTTGCCGATAGCGTCAACGATGAAGCAGCAGATTCTGAATAGTTGTAGCTTTTCAAAATTGAAGTCCAAAATATAGAAAAATCATGATTTTCATAATCAAAGAATTTTGTGAAACGGTTTTCTTCAAATTATATAATATAATGTTGCAATTTTACCGATAGCGTCAATGACGAACCAGCAGAATCTGATCAAGGTTTGTGCAATGGGAACGAGACGAGTTTTCACGAGAATCCGAACGACTGTCACAATTATACCATTTGTTTCAACAGTGCAGCCATAGAACAGGTACAGGTCACATGTTTGCCATGCATCAATATGTTCCCTACGGTAAGCTAACGTTTCTAATTATTCAGACATGTCCAGAAGACATGGGCTACCGACCGGACATCAATCTCTGCGTCTGGGAGTATTATGTCCCAGCCTGTCATAAAGTACGATGTACCGCGAATGGACTCATACCCGACAATGTGGACTGTACAAGGTTCATACGAAATAAATATTTTACAGGTGCAAGTTCAACCAATTTTTTCGTAATTAAGAATTAATTGAAATTGGTCGATTGAACCGTGCAAGGTACTACAACTGCGTCTTTGGTCATCCCTACCATCTCAAATGTGCGGAAGGGACTCGGTTTGACCCGGTGGCCAGGCAGTGTACCAATACCGTACCCTGTCTCAAGAGTAAACTGAAATTGATGCATAATTTATAATCTATGCTTTTGGAGAATAATTGCTGTGAAAGAATAATGTGAATATGATTTTAGAACCGAACCACCGAGGTTTTAAGAGGGACAGGATTATTAGGGTAAACTGGACTCCGCTCATTAAATCTTGAACAATAAAATCGACATGCCTGCGGGTTCGACGTGGCCTAACTGGAGTGGAACTTTTAAACTCGTTCAAGAAGAACTCTAGCGACAACGAAAATCGAAATATGTAAATAATTAGTGAAATTGCGTCAATTAATGCGTAAAAAAAAAGAACACATTTTTGGAAAGAATTAATTTCTTGCATGTATCTAACCGAAAAAGGTTGTTTGAGGAAGAAGAGGACAAATTCTTCCAAACTATGTAAAAAAAAATTAGGTTACAACTGTAATGTTTATTCAGAAAGAAAGGAAAATTATTCGACGTGTAGTTTTCAAAAATATAAAAAGCATGTTACGATATAATAAAAAATAATTTTGATTCAAAAGATTCGCACTCGAATTTCGAATGTTGAAAAAGTAAATGCCCGAGATAAAATCCTGTCAGCCAAGTTGTTCAAACTCAATACAATTTTTAGAAAGATGACATTAAAATCAAGCTACGAAAGCTCAAATTCCATAAAAAGAAATTCTTGAAGAGAAAACGAATTCAATCGGGAAATTACTATCAAGAAACTTCAAAATATGCAGTAAAAGTGCAAAAATATTTTCATAAACTCAAAATATATCTAATTTCAATGCCACAATATAATTTGAAGCATTAAAAGATGCATAAAAAATATTGAAGCCTTTAAATATGCAGTATATTTGAGGACGTTGCAGCCATGTAGTCGGCGTAAATAGTTAAGATCGTTAAAAAATGAAGCATCAAGCAAACAATACAGCCTTTCCCTGGCAATCAAGCTTCATAATATTGCATTAGGATTTTCTTCTGTCTTCACTTCATTCGTATCTTTATCTTTGAAATATTAGGCTGGTAAAATAATAATGCTGTGCACAGAAGCCAATGGTCTGGTAGTTGTATGCTGGATATAAAAATATTAGAAAATCTGAATATGATGATATGAATGAGCTTGAGCAGTGCCTTCATGAGCTAACATGCGAGGAACTAATTAGAATTGACCGAACAGGCTGGTTAAAACTAAAGGTGAATATTGATACAAGATCTTAGTTTGAAGATCACGTTAATTATGGAGTTAGAGTAATTATAAGGATATTAAAACAGAGACTCAAGAGTCATGTCAATCTATTTGTTGAGTGCATCATGGCGCTAGCGTTCTTGGTTTTTTTCGTTGGCTTGCTCCAAGCCTTATCACTTCTGACGACGGTGCCCGGGTCATCCACTTTCCAAACGAGAGAAGATGAGGATCCGGGAGTGGAAGAGATTGACAATAATTTCGACTATGAAGACAATGACAGCTCCATTCCATTGAATTCAACCCACAATATTACCTGTCACAGATACACATTTTACAGAGCGTATCCGGATCTGGAAAATTGCAGAAAATACTATGTTTGTCACCGTGGAATATTTTCAAAATACAGGTAGAAATTTTTTCATTGGGATGTTTTCTTTTATCCACCAGCTCGGTCGTTCTGTTTTGCTTTTCAGTTGTGCCCCGAATTTTGGATTTAGTCGAAGATACAAAATATGCGTTCATCAAAGTTACGTTCGAGCCTGTGACAGTAAGCCCTTCTAGATTTTAGATGGATATTTATTTTCAGTCATTTATTAAATTTCTTCTCTTTTAAATTCTTTCAGAAGTAAAATGCATACGAGATGGACGATACGCGGATCCAAGAGATTGTATGGATACACTACAAGCTCAACAAATTATTTTGCAGACGGTCAACAGTATGCCAATATTTTTGTTATTTTTTCTAGGCAAGAAATTCTATGTGTGTGCTTTCAATATCCCTCATCACTTTGACTGCCCATATGGAACAGCTTTCAACGACACGCTGAAAGCTTGTACCTGGAGAACAAACACTACTTGTCCCGCCGGTAACTTTAAGACCCCAGATCCTATTGCATTGATTGGTCTTATTTTATTTCATTTTAATTTACAAATTCATGAAATACTGTTCTATGTAGCTCTAAACGTGACAACGACCACCCCCCAGCCACCGACGACCACTCCTGTTCCAACAACTAACGCCACAACACCAGTTCCAGTTACAAACGCTACCACTACAACAGAACCTCCAGCAGCTATTCCGACGACCGCTCCGACGACAACAAGCACAACTACCGCTCC
>JAQFXZ010002010.1:0-10425 GCA_034694025.1 Ceratophysella scotica | reverse complement strand
AATACACAATACCATAGTTTTGTTTTGAATTTGTCTTAGGAATCTCTGTCAATCAAGGTCCAGGTAATTTAGAGATTACTGACTTTAAGAGCATTGCTAAACAAACAGCTTTTGAACACTAAGAGAATTTCAATCTGAAATTAAATTATGGCGCTAAAAACGGAATTAAGTTTCAGACACGAAAGAACAAAGATGGTCATATTCTTATGTTTCAGCGAAACGGAACTAGACCACCACAAGCGTGGGTAGGTAGCGTGGCACGGTGTAGCGGTGAAAGCAAGAGGCGAAGGTGATGCATGAGTTGAGCACAGAGTAGAATATGGTGAGGTGAGGAGAATACTAATGAGAGGGACCTAACGAAGTGTCAGAGTTCGTCCTAATGAAAGAGAACGTAGTTTAGACATGTTTAATTAGAGAAGTGATGGTTTGTGGATGCGAGGTCAGATTACTCGAACCAGACCGAGACTAACAATTAGCTCACTGGATTGTTCACTTACATTGTGCAGGCGAGACGATCTCCACGATGAATTGGAGAGTGATCATCGTTAATCACCACGGACTTGCCAATAATTGAATTCCTGCCACTCAGTGGCACATTAGACCCCGTGTGGAACCTCCTCGTGTAGGATATGGCCTTGGCTGTTCCTGATACTGTCAGACGCTGAAGTCGCGTACTCAGGTCACCCAGTTGACAACGGAATGGACTTGTAGGGCCACAGTCCGAGTACCCTCGAGCCTCGGTGCTCACCTGCACCAAACCATAATATATTCATGCACAGACGATCTGCCGAGTATGAGTATGAGGCAATACTCATTAGTAGTGGAGAGTCCTGATCTGTCAAGCCTTGTAAATTAATTGAGCTCACTTTGTAAGGGTTGAATTGTGTGCCAGCACTCAGACACCGGTTTCTCCAATCGAAGAAGTCCTTGGTGACTTCCCCTGTGTGAATACTCCATTGATGGTCGAGAGTGTTGTTCTTGGATCCGTCACTATAATGGAGTCCATTGATGAAGATGCTACAAGAATTGGGAAATTGGCATGAGATGAATACAGCGATCAAAGAAAAGCGAAAGCAATTCAAACCTCAATGCTTAATGGTGTTTGTCTGTTTATGGAATGGTACAAACTAAGAGTTTAAGTAATCAATAGTAATTGCCTATGAGGCACATGAACAAACTACAAGTATAGACTCTAAATCACACACGAATGCACCTCAGCTCAATATATTGTTTGATATTGTTCAAGCACCGATGTATTTATATGCAAGTTGGACGTAGAATTTGGAAGATCGTAAAGCTATTATTTAGGACCACTAAAATTATATGGGGAAAGTTCCACATAAAACAAAGGAGGTGACTTCACTTAACGACGATAATTGAAAGCAGTCCTGCAGCACCTACATTCCCTGAAGTACTATCGCAGTACATGCGTGCTGCAATTTTATACATATTCACGCGTTCTTCAAGGAAAATCCTTTAGATCACTTTGTTGAAGGAAACATTCATTGAGACATAAAATGCATTGAACTGAACAACGACTAATCGCATGCTGCATTTGACGGTGTGGATTTATTTGGATCATAATTTCAGAGTCTTTTTAATTTAATGCAACTGCTCTACCTATTCTAAACTGTGTCAGGGCTCAGGGCTCGGTATGCTTACAGTGATGACATGGCAAAACGAAAAGCCTATCACGAAAAGACGGGCATATTATTGACAGTCCCAGTTTATAGGGAATTATTAAGTCCCGACAGGCTGTATGCATTTGGATGAAACGCGTATTCAACTCCCTGACTATTTGTTTCAATGTGATAAAATCTTATTTTGAGCAAATCAACGCTATTTGAAATACCTTCATAGTATGCAACATCTTATCCGACCAACTACCACACGATTTTTTAGATGTTGCATTATTAATAGGCACTCGTACGACCAATTCGCTTATATTTCCAATTGCCAAGAGCGCAATACTAACAAATACAAAGTTACCGAAAAATTCTAACACCTATTTTATTTCGATATGAATTGCTTGTGCACGCAAAGCCCGTTCAATTTCAACAAGACATGACATCAAATGGCGCGCATTTAGCGAACTTTTGTCTACTTACTTACTTTTTTTAGAAAAAATATTTATTATATATAAAGCAGAGTTCTGTTTGCTCAATCATAAACGCTCTTAAAAAGAGTCGAAAAAAAAGCATTTCCTTACTTTAGGGCTTGCAGCTTATCGGATTCTGTGCAAATCTTCGCGGCAGAAAGCACCAAACTTATTTTATTTCGCATCATATAATCGATGATCATAATAGGAAAATTCATTTGAGAAGAGATATTATAGTTGTAGCACGTGCACAAATGTGTAAAGACATGAATTAAATGATTGAGAAAATTGCGTCGCGGTGGTGGGTCCACGCCTAATTAGTTTGAATCCCACTTATCCATACAAAATGGTATGTGTTTCGAAAAAGAGCCTGTTTTGTGTCTATTGTTGTCAACTGGTGTTGGAACCTGTACAATGCAAAACACAAGCTTGCCTCCCACTCCTAAAAGGAAGTTATGAAACTCCAAGTTATAATTCACATAATTTTTATTACTTAACGTTCTACCAGGTCCTTGTTTTCCCCCATTATAATAAAGAGTGAGCGTGGGAATGACAATTAAGTTCTGACATGCCTTCCCGTTTACAAATACTTGCTAGGCGCTCTGCCACTTGCTACAAACACTCATCCCTATAGAGAACAATGGAGAATTCTGCAGAATGCAGAATTGTAGCTAAAAAGTTAAAGGAACTCGTATAAAATGCGCCAGTATATGCATAATTCCGTGCATCTATCGAATCGAGCCCACATGTGAAGACAATAGAGAAGATTGCGAATTGCAAAACATAGTTCTGATTTCTGATGAAGTCAGTTTTAGTCTGACAATCTGACAAGCACAACTTGAGTACTCGTACTCTTCCTTTTAATTGCATATTGGTGTGTGCAATGTCAAGTGAACTGAAATTAGAAATAATGGAAACAGCGCAGCATTAGGTAAATAGACGAGAATGAAATTAACCTGGTTTCGGCAAATGGATCGTTGGCTTCTTGTAAGAAGTAAATAGAGCCCACGAGAGGATACTTGAACGTTGCAACGGCAGTAATCATTTCACGTGTATTCTCAATATTACCGCAAATCCAACGCCCTCCGTCAGACTCTCTACAAAAAAAAATAGTGTGTAGTTTAGTCTAAGTCCCAAGTCCAAGTGACAATTGCAGATACGGATGCTCAGCTAAAAAGGCTTTTATTTGGAAAATCTAGCTCGATTATTTTGCTTTTTCTCAATCCCGAAATTCGAGTGACGCCAATAAATAGACCAGTCTAAGAATTTACATTTTGGATTGTTCTGAGTTATTCAGAATTAAGTCTTAGTGCTGAGATGATGCTCCACTCAAAATACAGAATAAGATTCAATAGGCCCGGCTTACCTGTGTATCACTATAGATCTGCCCAAAATGCTGTTTTGACCAAAAAGTGGTAAATTGACATCACTGTATTTGCTCGAGACATTGTCCAAACCGGAAAGAGGGCCATACTTTCCACTCAGGTCACCAAGCTGAAATAATTAAATGGAAATAATAAACATATAATCAGAATTACACCTGCTGTTTTTGGTAGTATTTTCTTGTTGGCATTTGCCTTATTTCTAGCCCCATTTTTCCATATCCATTGATTTTTGTCAGAAAAGCGGCAAGAAAGCACATTCGCCACGTACAATAGTTAGATTTACTGCCAAAATAATATACTTTGTACGACTATTAGGACTACTTGCCTCAAACTGATCATCCGTTCCGCTTTCAGGAGCCGGGTAGTCAGCCATGTTAACTTGATAGGGATTCCAATGCCCGCCAGTGGCACTGCAGCTTGAGTCCTCCGCCTATTACCAGCAGCCAAAATTATGGAGGTACAGAAAGATTCTCAGATATTAAGCTATTCGTAGGTTTACTGGTGCAAGGAAATAGCGTTTAGCGAATCATCAAATACGGCATCACGCTGCAGCAACTTACACGAAGCTTTGGAACCTTAGGCAGGACATGAACATGGAAGTTTCCAGCTCGTGATCCTAGATTTCTTCCAACAATGTACGTTGTGGTAGGATGAAAGGGCGAGTTTTGAACGAAGGTCAAATTGACTTTGGCGCCGTAGCCATTCACAAGCGCTACTCCAGTTTTTGGCAAAATCTGTTAAACAAATGTGAATCATGGTTTTGAGTGATTGAGCGGTTGAATACTACAGCTAACGCTAACTATTGAAATTGAAGGCAGAGCAAGAATCGATGCATCCTGGGGAAAATTGGTGTCCTGCAACAATATTGAATAGACATTTGCAACCATCCCCAATTCCCACTTGACTTAAACAAAAGCGAGAACATATTGAGATTGAAAATACGCCTAATTGCAGTGTATTTCGGGTATAGTGCTAATCACATGTGGCATGGCGGGCGTAGAACAAATAAGCAATTAAGTAGGTAAACTACAAAACAGAAATTCATCATGCTCTCAACACCTGCAGACAGGCCAAATTAGATTTTACCATATTTGTAGCTTCTTAGAACAGAGCATTCATCCGAACAAACCCATCCGCCCATTGAACCAACTCTCTGATAAAAGGATCTTCTCCTTGTCTCTACAGAGATCTAAGCATAAACAACAGATCGGCATTCTATACATTGTGTTCCATTTCAGTTGCCCTCAAGTGCTCATTAGAATTCATTATTTTAATTCTTCTATTTCTGATTTACTCAGTGCGTTGTCTCATGCTCTCGACTAGCTACACAATCAGACAAATCCAATTCCTTCAAGTCAAAGTCAGCTAATTCAAGATTGGATCAGGAAGGTAGAGGAGAAAGTGATTTTGAGTCAGTGGGACGTCGCACTAATGGAAATTCATCAGAAATCTTTTCATTTTTACCTTTTGTCCAAGGTGAAGGTGTTGAAAATCTCGTGGAACGAAATATCAACTCTTATCTCAGGAGTTTATTTGCTTTGTATTGAATTCCTTAGCAGTCAACGTTTGCATTTACCAAGGTCAGACCTCGAGGGTTTTGAGATTTTACCTTGTTTTGCATTAAGTCTTGGATTTCGAAACATCTAAATTCAAACTCCATCGTATGCTATTTATTCAATATTAAAATTGCTCTAATTTATGCATACAAGAATTCACGCATACTTCCTATAAAATATGAGAGGAAGAAGGTATTTCGCTTCAATAAAAAATTCTATTCAGAACGGTCAATTGGCGGACTTTTAGGTAACTCTCATGACATTTTAGGATCGATAAGCCCTTCACAGAACCCAAAAGTCCAACCTTGCAGGTTTCAGATACGACCTTTTCTATTTATAGGAACCGTATTGTTGTAACTGTGAAATTAAAATGAGGACAGAGAGAGACAGGTGCGGACAATACTACGAGAGGCACCATCGTCTTCTGCGGCCAAGGTTTAACGACAGACTTAGTAATTACTTTTTATCATAACAAATCTAAAGTTGAACTAATCCTACCTAAGCCCACTTTCATCTATCCCATCATTAGGTTCGCCTGACGCTTATCTGGTCAGATGAAATATGAATATGAGATCTGAAGCCATGTGCATAAATAGAATGCAACGTGAATAAGTAGCTGGTGGTGCAATGTAACCTGGTACAGAACTTTAGGATGTACAGTATTTACTCGTTTCAATACGCTTACTTATTGATTTTATTGACAATAATAAGAAGCTTTGGAAATGCGCAACTTCACTTATCTGCCGCTGCCAAAATGTTAGATTGCACCACGTTGCAATTTTGGTGTTGGTTTGCTTCTGCCTCTAAAGCATAGCTTATAGTAGTTTGAATATGTAGGATGTTCAACAACACCCAACAGTATGGCGTGAAAAGAGGAAAGTTATGATGAGTGATGATACATTCCGATCTGTACAGAAGTGATAAATGCCAGAGATTTCTTTGAAAGTTGAGAAGTGAAGCTAGGCATAGCGTGAATGAAGGATGAATGGGGAAGAATTCAATTTTGTATTACCTTTTGTACTCGAGCACATCCCACGATCGTGTCAGGTTTATCAGGGTGGAAAATAGCAACAAATAACTTGCGTCGGCCTTCATAGGGAATCATTGGGAGATGAACGTCCATGTACGTCTTCCTCGAGAAAATGGACTGACGAGCACCTATCCGGATTTTCCCGTGCCTCTCAGTCATGTCACCTGAAGCACAAGCCTCCGGACTTGATTTGGAACAATCAACATTCCCATGATGACCGTCAGGATCCCAGAGAAGTTGCAGCGTATTGCAGTCATTCTCATCTGCGAAACATATTTCAATGTTTTGGTAATCCGGATATTTTTTAATGCTAAGCCTCATGGTCATATCGTCCACGGCTCTCGCTTCAATATTTGAAATGAACCACGAACGAGTCATGTAGATCGTGGCTTGTTGCATCTGATTAATCATGCATCACATCACAACATTTTGAAGCTTCCATGATAGTGATAGTGATACAGTGCAGTGCAGTGCCATACTGTGCAGATGCATTCAGTTGCAGTGAAATGACAGTAGGCTGAAACTTCTTAAGAAAGTGTCTATCATCGCTGCCACTAGCCTAAAAATATATTTATGACCAAATGCACAGCCTCCCGGACCGGGTACCAATAAAAACTGCAGCATTAAAAATTAAAAATAGCAAGAAAACACCCAACGTTGGTGTACTAGAATTACAGTAGGTTGAATTATTTATTTACAGACCAGTTCAAGTGCGCTGCTTAGCAACTCGTTTACTAATAATTAATCCTATTTTGCTAAACTCATGCAATACATATACTGCACATGATTTTTTAAATACTTATATGAATCTTAGTAGCGTTCGAATTTGAATCTAGGATGACTGCTCAATGCACAACCCAATCTAAGTGAGCTACAAATTGTTTAACAAATAGCTAATAGTAATTAATGGTTCAAAGTTTAGTGTTTTAACTTATTTCTACGGTTTTAGTTTTAATGTTGCTGTTCTTAGTGTTGCGGTTCTTCTGTTTCTGTTGCTGTATTTTGTGTTAAGGTTTTTATTTTGCAGTTTTATGTATGTGGAGGTTTTTAATGTCGTGTTTTTATGGACTTCGCGTTAACCATCTTCAATTGTACGCAGCAACCGAGGAAGTGAAACTCAGGTCAGATCAAACACTGACTATCCTATATCCTATATCCTACCCTCTACTGTAGATCTTGATGACAGCCCAGGTAATTTTCCTTGCCATTGGAAATTGGGATCTAAGCATCGGATCAAACGAGATTTAATTTGTATGAATCATGACGAGAAAGGTGTCTGTCATTTCTAAGCTATAATTTATCACAACACTTCCCTACAATTTCAGGTGCATTTGGTAACATTGTGCACCACAAAAAGGGAAGCATTTTAGAAACAGAAGGCAGAACTGGACTTTAAGAAGAACTGCGAGTATAAAATTCCGCACTTGAGCCAGGTAAATAATTAGTCTATCATTAGTAGAAAGACGGAGTGGAGTGGAGTGAAGAGTTGGTCTGGATGGAATTTCGTAATAAAAGGCCAGAGGAAGCTAAGCTACCCATGCCCTTATTAGTTCTCACTCCTTCCACTACTACTTGTTCCCTATAATTGAGAACTCTGTTTCATTCGCGTGGTAAATGATAATCATGTGGGATAGGGGACAAGAAGATGAAGCAGCGCAATTGTTTTCGGATCTCCATCATTCCTAACCAAGAGAGTCGTGTATGAAAGGGAAGAGGATTTGAATGGAGATTAGATTCCGCGGAACGGACACGAATCATCACAGTGTACTCGCTATTGTTTCAGAACCTAATCACCCCCTTGTCTCCATCCCATCTCCACTCCAGCCTTCACTACAGCCAGGGTCAACATTCATCAGCCCGTACTAGCGTCTGCTTTGGTCTCTAATTGGGACACAGGGAACCATGGAACAATGGGATGAAAACAGGTGGAACTATGCGGACATCTCAGTTTGTAAAATTCAAGCGTCCCGTTCTTGACTTTAATCATTCCATAACGTATAGGGTACACTCAGGGCTGGGCAAAGTCATGATTCTGGTCTTCCAAAGGATTTTGATTTTCGAATTTTTTAGATTGAAGAAATCACCTGATTTTGTATTTTGATTTTTAAAATATGTGATTTTGACCTGGAAAATCACGATTTTCAGATGAATTGGTGATTTTAAATCCCAATTTGATTTCAATTTCACGATTTTAAATCAAGGATCATCTTTTACTTTGATTTGATGATTTGATTTTGACGGCAAAAAGTGACGTGATTTTGATTTCGAGATTTTGAAAGCGAATTTTAAGGTGATTTCCGCCAATGATTTTGAAAATCATTTTTTAGTGATTTTGCCCAGCCCTTGGGTACATTTCACTACCACAAGGCAGAACAAGTCACTTGGTTAGGTTTAGGTTATAATTGGAAAAATTTGCTTTAAAATCAATATTATTTCTGACTTTATTTATTGGTTACGAATTTAAAGTTTAGGATAGCTCCTGTTGGGAAAATTGTATGCAATTGTATTAAGCATTTGTGTCTCCCGTGTCATTCGTAATTCGCAACCAGACGGAAATCGTTAACTTTCCCCAGACTCAGTCCAAGCTAATGATGCTTCACACTTCATGAAAAGCATGCAAAGTTTAGGTTAGGGTATCTAACAGGTGTCCATGTCATTGTCATTCACAAATTCCTTTGTAGATTAGGAATATACAAACTTCCGCCAGTCAGAATCAGAAGTTAGGCCAGAAGCAGAGAGCCAACAATTTACGAGTGGTATGCAAATGCAAAATGCAAACGAAAAGATCACTTTCTTTCGTCTCAAGCCGTAGTTCCTTCCATTACACTTAATTCTTATGCATCGTGGATGTTAAGACGTGATGGATGACGACTTTGGAACTCGAGATGCGCGGAGACCTAAGAACGTGGCTTCCCTTTCTTGTTAATACATAATATCTTCAGATCTACTATGGCATACAGTGATAAAAAGAAGATTCATGATATTGCACTCATGAAAAATGAAAATGACCAGGTAATTTTTAAATTGAGATTGTCCGTCCTGGGCTGCCTTCCTTTCGTTATTCCAAGCCTATTGTCACTTGTCACCCTGCGCAACAGACTAGAGAAATTCCAAAAATGTTCTGTAGCTTATACTGACGAACTCTTGACGATGACATGATGGCAGAATGACATGACAGTTGCTGCAGTCAGATTCTCTCCACGATTATATCCACTTGGAAATTAATAATGCAAACGTTAAACGTTATGCGTGGACGTATAATAATAATATGCACACTGTGAATGAATGCACAGGTACCCACTGCTTGTTTCTTCTAGGTATTTCACGCTGTAACAGATGTATTATTCCTGTCTGTGTATAATTCCCAGATTTAATTTATTGCATGAACCTGTGAAAATGAGCTGATCTTTACATTCAATTTAAATGACAGGAACAGATTCGAATTACCTTTGACGTTTGAGGCATAGTCGGTAATGAAGAGTTTCCAAGAATGGTCGGACGCAGCAGGGCGGTCCTGATTGACATGAAATAAGTCACTGAATATGGCAGTGGTGAGACCCTCACGGTCATTCAGACTTTGGAAGTACACCGTCCCAGCCATGGGATGGGTGAAATGAGCCACTCCGAACCGAGTTTCTCCTTCCGCCTGAAATACAGCTCACGTCAATTCAAACTTGAGCAAAGTTCCTACAGATTCCAAATTATGCTTGCAGAAACAATATACCAAACTTTGGTACTTTCATCGTTGTCTGCGAACATTTCCCTCAATTTGCTTCTTAATTTAGAGGCATTTGCTGTGAAACCCCAGGAGGCAGAAGAGTTTCAGACTAATTGCACTTCATTCAACATTTGCTACAAAATTAGGGAGCTCATTAAATGAACTAATTGGAACGAAGCAGGTGTATCCGGTATAATTATTTTAATATCTCTGTCACGAATCCAAAATGTCAGATGTGACATGTGACAGTCACAGATGTGATGATCCCAGAAGATTGAAATTCCGAAGCCGTATCAGATTGACTTGTGACATTACATTATCGTAACAGCATCCTCATTTTAAAAACGCATTAATATTAATTCGACATATTCCTTGCTCGCTATTTCTATTCCCGGCATGAACTCCGGCACAGTTAGCTCTAATGCACTGATTCCCTTTTCCTTCGTGTAGATCGTAATCAGGGAAGCCTGAGCCTGACAAACTCTTGTTCCTTAATGATTTCAGCTAAACCTTTGCTTAAGGGGCTGGTTCAGATTTGGGCTGGCTATGCGAAGCCAGCCAGGGAGTTCGCTCTCTTCTCTCACTCACAACTCATTCTGGCGAGATAATGGGATAACTTCCCACAACCACGAAATAAT
>JAQFXZ010002009.1:0-10430 GCA_034694025.1 Ceratophysella scotica | reverse complement strand
GGAATATGGAATATGTACTTATGTATAGTAGTTGGATTTTGGATGGCTGAAAACTAAAATTTTATGTGAGGAGAAGGGAAGGAAATTTGGGAGAAGGCTGAGGACAGAATACGAGAAGATTTTTCACTCGTGGCAGATTTTCCATGTATGTATTTATATTTTCGTTCATTGTTCGCGCATGAGCTGTCTGTGAGTACCGGTGAAGGACTCGTGGTCGGATATTTTTGAGGACTATTTTAGAATTCCCGTTTTCAACAGTTTTCGGCAGTTTTCCGCTATTTTGCTTTTTCCATAGAACATAGAATAAAGTTCCAAAGTGCGATTTAGGAGTTTTCTTGACACAACAGAAAACAGCAGAGTAAAGAGAAAGAGGATACCAAGCGCGCACGATGCATGTGCGGAAATCGTATGTAGACACACTGCATATGCGGGAAGTACTGCTTGACCTTTGCTTAACTCAAAGTACTACATAACACATAACTGCAAGTTGGTGCATGATGCTAGTACTAAGCAGAATTCAATTTCAGTGCACGTATTTGTCGCACGAAAGCGATTTAGAATTTGATAATTAGTGTTATGTTCCCTTAAACTAGGAAATGCAGCAAAATGTTGTGGTTATGGGCTTCTCAGCGAAGCAAGATGACAAGGCGGGGATGACGTTAATCATGGAACCGTTGTTTAGAACTAGTTCTGTCGATGTGGGAGCTCTAGCGGAATTGCTGATTTCTCAGAATTACTTGGGCTCTGTTTCAAAGGTGGGTCAACAGTCAAGGGGCAGATGCCAGAATTGCGACAATTTTAGATTCTTCAAGTTTGACTTTTTAAATTTTAACATTGCAGCCAACGGACGACGCTACTGAGCTGGATGAAACACTTGGGTCTGTTTGGGGTGTTACAAGTCTAATCAACATGTTTGAGCAGAAGGTAAACGCGTATACATGCATATAATACTAAAACTAAAACTTTTTACCTCGAACTTCGATGAGTGCATGTTTAAATGTTATCTCTATCTGTAGTGGAGGAACTAACAGAATTTTGTAGTTAATTTGTATTCCCTACGAAACAGGATGTTGCCTGTGTTAAGCAGATTGTGGATTGGCTGAAGCTAAAGGCCAGTCAATATGGGAGCGAATCTGACCAGGCGACTATGGAAAGTATATTTGATCCCGCCACTAACAATACTCCTGGATTCTTGATCAAGGAGCGTGTCTTGAACCTGCCGCCAGTTTTGATGATGTTTGAGCTCGTTTCGTTGAAGTAAGTACAGTGCATTGTGACACCAGAGTCTTGTCATGTCATAATAGTTTACATTTGCACTATTACAACTACTTTACAACAACGCGTTGTATTGTTTATGCAGGAAAGATTTGACCAAGGCTTTGGCTGACGGCAAGCCATTCCAAACTACTCACGTCATCCAGATTATCAAGCTTTTCAAGACCCCAACGGGAGAGTTGATGTTTTCGCATGAAGAGGAGTGTATTGCTGTAAATGTAAGTTATCATATGATTCAGCTACTCGTGTTTAAAAAAAAAATGTTTGGTTGGAAATGGAGAGTAAAAAGTGGAGTACGACATGTGACATCTGTGATCCTTGAAAGGTCTACTCGTCTAACATATTTTTATTTATTGCATTACAGCATGCAGTCTGCTGGTTTGACTATCCAATTCCTATGGAAGCCCATGGACCAATTTTATACGTGGATCCGCAGACTGGCCAGAAGCATGATTGTCAACCTATTCGGCGAGTGGTTGTGATTCCAACTAACGCCTTTCTGGTCGGTTACTATGCTGACTTTGAAGCTAGGGTGAAGGAAATATGCCCACCGGAATACTTCCCTACACTTTAATCATTTCTCAGCATCTCAGCATCTTTATTTTGTATTGTACCTATCTTTAAACGATTTCCATTAGGTACTATAACACGGGAATAAAGAAATTATTTATTTCATTCAGAGAGGTTAAATCTGCCTTCCGTCCTCGGATTATTGTTCTACAAAATAGTTGAATATGCTACGGAACGGATGTCGAGTCGAGCTCGAGCATATAAACAAACTGATCACGGGCTGCAGCCCTGAGGCCGATATCCGGAGAATTTTAATACACGATTAATTGTATTGTTCAAGTTAGGAAACGTCCAAGATTCCTATCTATCGAATCTCATAATCGATCGAATAATCATCAATCATCGTCATGCACGGGAAAATCTTCCAAGATTAAATTTTCTATTCACCTTCACTTCTTTCTTCTTTCCTTGTCTGTACTGCCTTTTTGCTTTCCTTTTTTTAGTATTCATCGTGCCGATTTGGTCGAAAGAAAGTTCCAAACGGCTTGCTTGTGGGACATTGGGCATAGTTAAAAAGGCTGTGCTAATGCATCATTATGTTATCTTGTTCTCAGTTCAGTTCAGCCTCATCTCATGCTGCATGCTGACAACACGTGTCGATGGTCAAAATACTTCTGCAGAATACATGGGCAAGCATTCAACTTTGATATCGATACCTACATTCGAATACCTCGTAACTGAAATTTTTTCGAAGATGAGTACTTGAAAACAAAAAATTCATAAAAATTAGGCGCTTCGAGGTACGTTGGCCTGAAAGGGTAATCTAGGTGCAGAAACCAAATATCCTTGCTTTAAAATACCTCGTATCGTCAGCTATGACTTTCAGCATAGGATAGGATGCTATGACTTTCAAGATAGGACGAATTTCGGAATTGTCAGTTACGTGGTATTCGAATGTAGGTATCGATATAGTGTTACAAAATTTGGCAAGTTCACCCGCCAAGTATTCTGTACTATATTGAATGTTCTTAAGCAACGAACCCAACTTGTCGTGTTTTTGATCATAGTATGAGTATAGACTCTTTGGCTACATTATACGTTATGCTTGGTGCGCATTGAGTATATTACAATCTTTTGTATGGTGAGGCGGTAATGCAGCTGCAGCAGCAGGTACTCCCTATCTGTCCGCTCGTCTACGTACGTTACGTTTTACGTTCTTCTTTGTCTGGATTCTTTCTGACGTCTAACTAATGACGACGCCGCCGGTTAGTTCGGTGCTCATGTGGATTTGCTGAATCACTCCATCCATTCTCATTCCAGGATTCGGCATTCGGTATTCGGTGAACGTTGGTGACCTCTTCACTACGCCATAAATATCTTGCCATCTGACGTTTTCAAACGTAAGTTATTTCCCGATTTTAGTACGATTTTGTTAAGCTAGGAGATACCAGCTTTATTTAGCTTAAATGACCTAGCCTAAGTTAGCTACAATTCAAAATTCGATGCACAATCATTCATAAATAATACATAAATATAGTATTAGTATATACATCTATATATCGTCAACGGTCTAATTAATATGGTGAACTATGGGCTACGTTCACTTTCAGTTTATATGTATATTAATATATGTAATGTATGTTATGGATGTATGGATGTATTAGTATCAGTGATGTAAGTACATGTGACACTGTATCACATGTACTTACATCCAATCAACGATATTCCATTCAGCGCGGTTGATCAGTTGTCAGTCATCAGTACGCTGTTCGCTGCTGCGTTTTGCATTACACCGCAAATACAGCCATCAACTGTCTAGGTAAAGGTATGCCAGCGTCCCTGTATGTAGGTAGCCTCAGAGGCATCCAACATGCACGCACATGACGTCTGACGTCCTCAGTCATCATCAGTCAGTCAGAGCTTCTTGATGTAACGTAGGAATCGCGTGTCATTAAGCCGCGAATTAGCTGCTACTCTCTGTTGTACCTCATTCAACATTTATCTCAGTAAGGTGCATACGGATACGATGCAGGACAGGCAAGGTAAAGATGAAAGTAGACACACACAATGATTTACTAAAGATGCTCGATTAAAATCAACACAAAATTCAATGAACAAAATAGGTGCTATCTGTATTACTCGCATCGCAAGTGCAGTTGCACCATACTTGAAATCTAAAATGAACTGAACTGATGACAGTGACGAGAAGAGAGTATGCTATTGTGGCAAGGTAATACAACAATGATTTGCAAATGCAAAGATGTGTTTTCCGCAAATATAAAGTAATACCAAACAGTCAAAGTGATGCTATGATTGTTATGGCTATGGCTTTGTATTTGAACCCTTATAGGGTTTTAATATATTTTACTTATAGCACCTGTGCGGTGGATAGATCAAAGTTCAGAAGTTATTCAGCCATGATTATTTTAGTTCTTTTCTTATATATTGAATATTATAAAGATTCGTTGAATGTATCTACCTCACGGCAAATGAGGGCCTCGACCTGAAAGGGGGTATCTTTATTTGCGATTCTTGTAAGCCTACTGTCACTCAATAGAGTGCAAAAACATGGGACAAAAAGGAAGAGTCGATGGATGTGATTGATCGAAGATCGAACGTCACAGTTACAATATCCTCCTTGTTTTATTTGGTGACAGGTTTAGAAATTAGTTTCTAGCAAAATCCAAGAAATTATGGCATTCAATTATGTATTGAAATTGGAGCCAGTAGTTTTTGATTTCAAGCGCAATCGTTGAGGCCTTATTAGTGGTTTTGTCGAATCAGAAGGAGGTTGAGCATGAGCGTGTTGTGTGGAGTTGTTTTTCATCTCCGCTTCAATGTCCACAAGTTATTGATTAGTGGGGCAGGTTTGCTTATTGTGGCATTTTTAATACTGCGCTGGCTCGAGGTCCAACCTCCGTGCTCTGCCAGCAGACTCAGAGAAATGAAGCTGCATGGCCTTTTTTGAATGACAAAAAACGAGGAAATGAAGAAGATGAAAGGCAAGAAAGAAAGCCAAAAAAAGTGAGCTTGGCTTCACGTCCACCTAGCCCAGGTAGAGACAGAGACTTTTTTTTTGGTTTAAAGAATCATTTATTTGGAGGTCCGTCCTAGATGAGGTATGGCAAGTTAGGACGGGCCCCCCCATTAAGTGATTCTTCAAACCAAAAAAGGTCTCTACCTGGACTTGGTGGACGTGAAGCCAAGCTCACTTTTTCGGGCCTTCTTTCTTGCCTTTCATCTTCTTCCTTCCCTCGTTTTTTTGTCATTCAAAAAAGGCCATGCAGCTTCCTTTCTCTCAGTCTGCTGGCAGAGCACGGAGGTTGGACCTCGAGCCAGCGCACTATTAAAAATGCCACAATACATTTATGCAAACAACCCACCAACATTTCTGTTGTCAGTCATGTATGTGTACTACATATGTACATAACATATATTATTTTGGTTAATCGAGGAATGAAGAATATGCACATTAAATACCTGCGCAAGGGGTTTTAGCTATGACGGCATGTACAGGTTATACGTGTACGCATATGTATGTATATGGTGCTCTTCATTTGCCACATCTTGACACACAAACACACTCAGTGAATCCAGCCACAGAAGTAGTTCCGTAGAAAGATAGTTCGGAACAATAGTCGTCGTTCCTGGAATTAGTTGCAAATGAAAAACTTGAAGTGCGCGATAAGAACTTTAGAGCGGAATTCGGACAAGGAAGTTATATTTTAGTACACTCGATGATTGATCAATGTTAAATTAAATATGAAATGAAAAAATATGCCCATCGTTGTAAGTTAGAAGTAATAAGTCATTGTACGTATTTATAGTGCCATTTGTAGAGTTCGCAGCCTTGTTTCCTGATGGCTCTGGGTCTCTCGGAATTTAAGGCGGATATGCTCCGATTGAGTTAAGCAATTATTATTGCTATTGATTATGTTGAATATTTTGTGTCGATTTTCTCCCGAGAAAATCGACACAGAATACTCAACTTAAAGGTTTCAAATAAAAAACAAGATTTAAACGTGGACAAAAAAAATGGTCTTCGCCACCAGGAACATTCACGACCATCAATTACTGAACCTGGATTGTTTGAATGAAAGTCAAATTATCACTAGTAGTAGTGAATCCCAAAGAAACGGTCAATAGCGCGGTATGCGTGGAATGAACACCGACATCCGACATTCCTATTTCTGATAGCGACCATTAAAATAGCATCAGGTGGGCAAGCTTAATATACAAGACAGGCATCATTGAGTCACTTCAATGTTCAAGAATTCAGAACTTATCGGTTGCTGAGTCTAAATTCATGAAATGCATTCGGTGAACTTGAAATATATGTGTTGAAGTTTTAATTCTAAGTTGCTGTTCATATTATTTCAAAATACAACGGAGCAAATATTCTTATTTTCCTTGAAATTCTGGCAAACATTTATTAATAAATAAAAACATCCGAGATTAATTTTTGTAATTACAAACTAGATTTAGTGCCTCCAATGAAGATGTAAAAGTCTAAAAAGTTCAAGAGCCATTATTATAAAATTATGAAATGGGCTCAGTTTTGCGTATAAGGATTGCAAAAATGCCAAATAAAGCTGTAGGAATTTTTGAAATGACCCTTGTACTCAATCATGTGTCATGTGTTTTCATGTACTAGTCGTCCTTCATTATGCTATAAATCCGTGTAATGCCCCTTAGCTTACTGAATTTGCATATGATAGCCTTTTCAGCCGTAGTTCTCGCATGGGTGACGTCTTGTTTACTCTTCCTATTCTCAGTACGCTTACGTTTTCAGTATTCTGCTGAATCCTTGAGCTCGCTCTTGGTCTCGATATTGCGAATTGGTTGATCCCTTGTTCATTGTACAATAATCCTGTGAATCGGTAAAAGATAACAGCGTACTATTGATCATGACTGAGAAGATCAAATACCAACTTTACTACCCGTCATTTAGCAAAGATAAAATCCTTATCCATTACTAGGGCTCAAACAAATCCTAGTTCCTCTGAGCGCCATTTGCGTCATTTTACCTGTTGATGTTGACATCTATGAAAATGAATCATGTTTCCTGTAAGTATCATATTCCCCATTCATCTTCGGTCTGACCTTTACAAATGCAACATAAGAATTGCACTGTTCTCCCTAATAAAATAGATGTAGAAAGCTCTGCATTTGAGTTTACTACGAAATACTAGTTAGAGTTATATTTTCGTTTGTAAATTCGGCTCAATTTTGAAGTTTCGCTATTAATGATTCATCTATCAAATTAGCCTATTCTGTAGCAAGTATTCGAGTTTGGAAAATCAGATCTCATTTACAGTTATGTTACGACCACTGGCCGAAAACGGCCAATGGCCGATTTGAAGAATCGACCATAGGCCGAAATACTTTACTAACCTTTAATCTCTGCCACTGCCAGGCTTGTTATTTAACTTCAATGAACATAATTCGAGCTAATACACTACAGCACAACATATTTAAAGGAGGTCTTAATATATCCCTGTATCTGGGTTGAAACAATTTAAATTGCGTGCTGTTACTGTTTCAACATTGGGGATTGGTATGAGCTGAGCACGTTCCCAATATAATTTTTACCTGGCAAGTATGTCTCTGCCATAGGACCTATAGCATCCAGGAACATCACATTCAGATCATTATTGTTTCCAAACGATTGGGTGTGGTCGCATTTCACAGTATACTTTCCCTGTTGACGAAACGGGACTTCGTGTTCCGGAATACCGGTTACAAATCGCTCAATCTTCCAGTAATATGTATAACATGTCTGATTAGGATATACAATTCTCAGTGTTTGGCCTTTTCTATAACGGATTATATTATATGACACTTAAGCATGTATCAAAAACTGAAGTGGTTGAAGTCATATTGTCATGTTCATGTTAAAAGCGAGAGTGAGTGGCAGTGGCATGCAGTTTACTCTAATTACCATAGTAAATAGTTGCATTGCATTGCATACTTTTTTGAATTCGCTAGGATGTTTCGGGCTTTAATAATCGGCGTGCCATGTACCTATTGTCTGGTGATAATGTAGGTGTTGCTCCTGCACCATGCACTATTGTTCTAATCTTGCGTGGCGTAGCTATTTATATTTTAGACATTTATCATATCACGTCAGTTTACTACGTATACACAAACACACTACACAAATGTGAGATGCCGCCTTGCCATGTGTCAGTTTTATCAGGAACAAAATTGGGCACAATTTATTTACTTACAAGAAATAGTAACATTGCTAAAAAAGTCAAACAAGCTTAGCGACGAGTATGTGTCGCACGCCGCATCCTTTCATAGTGACCCTCTATTTACAATGTCTTTTCGAGATCCTTTTATGGGCCGCTGTTGTGTTTATAACGCTTTTGGCACACTTACCTTTCAAATGCTTATCTACATGTATTGTGTTTTGTACCCTTCTCGGACTATCGACTCTTTTTGCGTAATTACACACGTTTTGGCATAAATGTATGTAATTAAACGTATTTAAGGTCATATAAAAATTTTCCTTAGATATGATGTCTGCGGAGACTTCGAATTAAAAAAAGAGTAAAATATAATAGAACAGGTACACGCCACGCAACATTTTTTATGGGTTAAGTTCTATATTGTCATCAGTTCAATGTTGACGGAAAGATAGCAAAACAGCTGTCACACTTACTCCCTAATTTGTTTTACATTATGTAATTTTTGTGAGAATGGGAATGCCTGGCCAGTGCGAAGGTTCAACGTTACAAATATCAGAAGTAACGGGCTTAGCTCTATATTTGGATGGCATGTGATACAATTCTTTGGTCCCAGACCAGACCAGACTAATAATGGACAATTGATGAGCGAGCATAAGTACAGGCATGCAACTCCTCGAGAATTCTTGAATACTTACGTATTTATTTGTGCCTCTCAGGTAATTGTCTACTAACATGCTAGATTTTTATCCCAGGCTAAAATTTGCTTCTTGATCAAATAGAGTTCGTTACAGCGGATAGCGATAACGAATAATAACTAACCAGTAATAGTGTTTCATCTAATAGCAAAGTTTAAAAATTACTGGTATGCTGGCTGCACACGCCCTTGGGTTCAGCGAGGGGAGAAGGGAATATGTATTAATACTATTATTTATTTCGGATCTGTGGTTCTTAAAACTTCAAAGTCTCAGCAGATCGAGTCTTCATATGCAAGGAAGTTCTTTCTAGAAGGTTGTACATTTTTATTAACACTACTGAAGCGCTGATAGCTGAAACGAAGGCAAAGACACGGAGTGGTTTTAAATGACCTATTATGACTTAGTATTGCGATATATTATTTTCTCTTTTCTCTCAACATACAGGATTTTGGAATGTACATTCACGTTGCTCAGTTTGAAATTTGAAACAGGGGATATAATTTGATTTTAGTACCCACCTTGCTTTTGAAGAATGTCATAAAACGCGTACTTAATCCATTAATTCAATGCTAAGCCGTTTTGAATTTTGAGATTAGGAATTGGGAATGCGGATTTTGATTGCAGATACTACGGCGGCAAACGCCCTTGCAAATGAAATGTGTGCGTGTTGGACGCTAGCACTATTAAAATGTCGAATTAGTTATTTACGACTCAAATTTTACGTAATGTCGTAGAGTGAGAGGTAGGGTAGGTGTCTCCTCAATGTGCGAATCCTCAGTATGCGAACCTGAAGAAATCCTCGTTCCGCGAACCAGATTCCTCATTATGCGAACCTTGAAAAATGTACTATGTCGTTGACAGTATTCGATTCCGCTTGCTCTATTATATTTAACTAAATCAACCAAAAATCCAATCAAATCTACAAAACTGCATGTTAAAGATTGCAAATGATAAAAAATCTTATCAAATCTACAAAATTTTCTTGCAGTGTTTCGATTTGCACTTTATTGAATTTAACCTGAACTGAAGATTTGCATTTGGCAAACAATCAAGTCATAATATTTAGTCTCATCAAGTTTGGGTGTTGATTTTTTGAACATATCCCTTCACACACAAGATCAACCCACCACGAGTAATTTAATAAACTCAAACGCAAACCTGGCCATGATGGACCTACTGTGCTGCTAGAAATAGTTCCTGATCGAGACTGAACTGATTGTAATTAGAGTTCAAACAAAATGAACATGATTTTAGAAGAAAAGCTATGTCAAGGGACCGATTTTACTTTTCCCTATGCATTTTATGCTATTTCATAATGCATTGGATGCATTCTACAATATTGTTGGCGGAGCGAAGCGGAGCCACATATTAACCAGACATATATGCACTTTTGTGTTCGTCACGCTCCCATAAAAATTCCCATATATCCCCTTAATGAACCAATATGCAAATTTGTGTTCGTCACATTCCCACATAGCCCCTTACCGAACTAATATGCACTTTTGTGTTCGTCACGCTCCCATACATATTCCCATATAGCCCCTTACCGAACTAATATGCACTTTTGTGTTCGTCACGCTCCCATACAAATTCCCATAAAGCCCCTTATTGAACCAATATGCACTTTTGTGTTCGTCACGCTCCCATACAAATTCCCATAAAGCCCCTTACTGAACTAATATGCACTTTTGTGTTCGTCACGCTCCCATACATATTCTCATATAGCCCCTTACTGAACTAATATGCACTTTTGTGT